>JAODUG010052569.1:0-15395 GCA_027564795.1 Aphredoderus sayanus
CAAGAGCACACAGGTTAGGTCCACTTACTGTACATCCACTCTATATAGATCGTGTAAATACAATTCTTAGATTAGTTGTGAACATTGTGTATGTTGGAAAACAATTCCTGTAAAAATTACAAAACACTGACTGAACGATGTATTATTGAATTATGGTGTCAGATCGTTAAACTGCATTGTTGTAGTGTTCGTGTTAAACAAAAGTGCAAAGATAGCTCTAGAATGTAAACATTTTGCCCTGTCTATTCTCACTTACTGTACATTGTAAAATATGTCTCAAATGTGCTGTATGCTATATTTCTGATATGTCTCAGATGCATGTTTGCATGTTTTGATTCAAGCACAGATTCATTTTTGTTAAGCTATATTTTAAGTTTGCTCATGTTCATTCAGTGATTGAATCTCACCCTGACAATGCATTGGAGGACCTAAGATTAGACCAGCCCTTTGCCGAATTGAAGAACCACATTCAGTCCTATGACATGGACAACATGGAGAAAAAGGTGTGTGCATTTTGAACAGACAGACAGTATTTGTGTATATGATGGATGCATCTGTCAGTATCAAAGCCTTAACCACACTATGTTATCCTCCACCCTGCTTGGTGTTTCTAGGATCATAGTCATACACCATGGGTCATTGTAGTCGCAAAATACTTGGAGAAGTGGCTCAGTGAGGTACAGTAAGTCCTCTGGCTCACAGCGTATCTAGCAACAGTATTTGACACATTCTGTAGCACTATTGTTGAATCTTGTTTGAATTCAATTGTCAGTTGTATGGTATTGAAAACTGAAAAAATGAACTGGTGGAATGATAAATGTTTCTTTTATCTTCAAAGCATGACTGTCAACCACCAACAAATTATAAAGACAAGGAAGCTTTCAGACAGCTAATTCGGCAAGGTATGTAAACTATACTGTACAGTATCTAATCTTTAACCCTCCCACTCTCCTATGGGTTAAAATGATCCAGTGCAATTTGTATTTATTTTTGTGCCAGTAGAGGGCGCCTACCACAACACAGACATATGACATTCTGCAGTTGGCACCCTCCTCTGGTAGTGCATTAGAAACCCTAGGAGAGTAGAAGGGTTGTTAATGAACAGTAACTCGGTATACTATATAATAATATCATATTTAATATATTAGAATATTCGTTTTAAACTCTCTCCTTCAGGAGTCTTGAAAAATGAAAATGGTATCCCTGACGATGAGGAAAACTTTGAGGAAGCCATTAAGAATGTCAATACTGCTTTGAACCCTACCAAGGTGGCCCAATGCATCTCTGATGTTGTACCCCATAAACATAATCAAACTCACCTTGAGTAAATTTTTCTAGTCTAAATGTAGTCTTACAGCATATGACGTATTGTTTCTGTAGATACCCACTGCAGTGGAAGACCTCATCAATAGTGAACAGTGTAACATAACATCACATGTAAGTATATAACCACTAAACCCAGATAATGTACTATATTTAAAATGAAATGCTTCAGAAGATTAATGATAATTTGTCAAAAACATTTATATTAGTAAATGCTAATAAAAAGTTGGGCTTGTGTGTTTTTTGTGAGTACAGACCCCATCTTTCTGGGTCATGCTGCGAGCTCTCAAGGAATTTATTCAGGTTGAAGGTAAAGGCAACCTGCCCGTACGAGGTACCATTCCAGACATGATTGCCGATTCCCAGAAGTTTATCAATCTTCAAAATGTGTAAGTCCAGGAAATGTGTTCTTGTGACATTTTTAGAAGGCCAAGCACATACACACACACTATCTCTTACACAGCATGTATATGTGAACATAATAGGACCCTGTTTCCTTTATAGTTACAGGGAAAAGGCCATCCAGGATTCTACAGCTGTTTCCAAGCATGTAGAATGCCTCTTGCAGTCTGTTGGAAAGGTATGTTCTCCCATGTGCAAGCTCAACGGCCCTCAGCTTTTTACATCATTAGATAAACAAAAGTAAAAAAGTACATGATGTCTTTCTTTCTGTCATTTAAACCAGCCACCAGATAGTATTCCAGAAAAGGACATCCGACTGTTCTGTAAGTTAAACGCGTTAGCAGTATTCTGACATTGACATTGTCCTAATTGAATAGTGTATTAAGGTACTATCCTGTCTGATGTGCAGCTTGAACTACTGTAGCCTGCTGTCGCTTAATTATTATCTTGAATACAAATACTGAAGAGTATACAGTACCTAGCTCCATGAATGGACAATGAGGCTCATGCAAATCTCCGTGAAATTACTTTCTGCAAATTTCTGACTTTCTGGTTATTTATGGTGACCAGCCTGTTTTGCATGTAAATGTGTTGGCTGAATCAAGTTGTGAATTTTGTGAAAAGAAACTGCTTTATACCATCCCAGTCAACTGTATTTAATATGTATAGCAGCCACTTGTAAGTTCTTTCCCAGATGCAGACACAATAAGTCTGTTTATTTTTGGCAGGTAAGAATGCAGCCTTCCTGCGCGTGGTGCGCTGCAGGTCTCTGCAGGAGGAGTATAGTGTGGAGTCGGTAAATAAAGATGAAATCAGTAAGTGTATATTTTATTTTTCCTGTCATAACTACACAATTTAATTTTCTTCTTTACATCCTATGTATAAAGTCACTGTTTTTACAGCAAGTATATATTTTGTGTATAATTACTGTTTACCCTTAAACTAAATACTGATTTGCTGCATAATAAAGCAATATTCCTTATATAAGCCATGAAGTTCCTCCTTAAATGTATGTTTCTGTTTACATAATGTCTCCTTAGCTTCGTGTATGGACAGTCCAGACAGCGAGATGGTCCTGTACCTCATGTTGCGTTCCGTCGATCGCTTCCATCAGCAGCACTCCCGCTACCCAGGTATGGTTAATTATTTTGCTACTACTTCTCTACTGATAAGATACTTACTGTATTTGGACTTGCATACTGTAGTATTTAGCTTGTCTTCTTGCGCCAGCATCAATTACTTGTTTAAAGTCATCTCTCGGTACTTGTTTTCTTCCCCCAGGTGTTTACAACTACCAAGTGGAGGACGATATTAACAAGCTGAAGCTATGTGTCAACAGCCTACTGCAGGAGTATGGCTTGAACGTCAACATTAAGGACGAGTACATCCATGAGTTGTACGTCGTTGTGGTCTCTAGCCTGTGACCGTTGTCCCATTTTAAAAGCCCTCAATGTTATGTTGAAATCAATGCTTTGTCTGTATTTACAGCTGTCGTTATGGTGCTGCTGAGTTGCACACGGTTGCTGCATTTCTGGGAGGTATGTTGTTTTTTCTTCCCCGTACTTTCCTTTTGTATTTGAAACCAGCAAAAACACTTGAGTGGCTCATCTTCCTCTGTACATTGTCTTTAGCTTGCAGTGTGCTTTGTTCTCTACCCCTTCTATTATAGCTGTCCACAGTAATGTTTCTAACGTCTACAATAATATTTGGGGCTCTGGTTTTGACAAAAAGGAGTTTTAGACTGACCACTCCCTTTTGGTGAAAGCCATAATTTAAGAGGTAATGCATCTTATCCTTGTTGTGAATGTTTTATTCAGGATCAGCTGCCCAAGAAGCTATCAAGATCATCAGCCACCAATTTGTGCCCTTCAACAACACGTTTATATACAATGCAATGTCACAGACCTCTGCTACTTTCCAACTGTAACAACTGCTACTGACCATGTGTCTGCTTAAGGATATATCCTTAACCCTTCTGCTGTCCTATGGGTCAAAATGACCCATCTTTTTGCGCCAACCACAACAAGGACATAAGATGTGTTGCTGTTTGGGCCATCTGCTGGTAGTGCTTTTGAAACCCAAGAACAGCTGGAGGGTTAAGTGCATTGGTGGGACTATGTTCTTCAATTGTTCAACTCGAATCAGTCTGTACGGTGTCTTTTTATAAAGGAAGAAAGAATGGAAGAATTGTGAACAGAAATAAATGCACTTATTGGGCCTTTCCAAACTCCAATTAAAACCCTGTCCACTAGTCCTCCTGTATCTTTGTTTTTTTGGGATAGTTAAAGAAAATAGTTTTTATTTTTTTATTTGGTTGAGTGAATTAAAATGTGGAAATACTGAATAAAATCAAAACATGTTTTATTGTGATGTAGCACTTAAGTCACATGACATTGGTTAATTTGACCTTTTGGATCTTTGTGTCTAGTATTTAAATGCTTTGGCTCTATTGAAACTAAGTATAAATATATGGATGGTACATCCTTATGTTGCGTTGTGAAACTCATTGATCTGTTGTAGGACAGGTTCTACTATTTAATTGGGACAGCCATGATTTGGGGAAAATTAATTTAAGTGATCCCAACTCATTGAATAGATAATGGAAGTTACTTATGTATTGACACACAACAACAGAGGGTGCTGTTTTCCATTTAACTGGGCATATTATTGAAGATTTTTAAACGTTTTTATAACTCGTGTTTAATCAGCACATTTCCATAAGTTATGTATTGTAAGCATACATCCCCCAGAATAATTTGTTTGTTGGCTCTTAATTTCGATTAAAATCCCTCTTTCAATAAGAATTAGGCTACTTCAAGTTGCACATGCACAACCCGTGCTATCAATGTAGGCCTGCATTAGGTAGAGCATTGTATGTTCTATACATTTTCTGAATACTGAGTGGTAGCTGAAGATATCATTAGTTAATGGATATTATTGAAAAGATTGCTGTGTTGAAGTTTGTGCCTATGGTAAAATAGTGAGCTTGTGATCTGGTATTTCACCATTCCTTTTGAGCATCTGTGTGTCTGTAGGGGGCAGGCATATGGGCTATTGTTATATAACTCTTGGGCACTGTCATGTTTTTAATTTGTTCTGTTTTCCTCCAGATTTTGGCTGAATGGAAATTTGCCCTCAGCAGATTTTTCCTTGTAAGACCCAAAACCTCTAGCTCTGCTCAAATCTCTCCCTCTCTCTCTCTTTCGCTGAGGAGGATATAGATTGCTGCCAAGATGTTTCTGACCATTTCCTACAAGAAATATTCCTGCTTTTTGAGATAATCATGTGTTCCTTGCAATGCCAGCTTTATTAAAACCTAGATTTGTGTATACAGTATTAAAGTTAAAACAGAACCCCTTCCTGACACCTGTGGGGTCCTGAGTTAGATAAGGCCACAAAGACTGTTGCAGAAATTTTGAGCTTAGTGAAATTTATACGTTTATTGTATTGATTGTATTAAG
The DNA here is from genome assembly GCA_027564795.1 of Aphredoderus sayanus. Taxonomy (NCBI): domain Eukaryota; kingdom Metazoa; phylum Chordata; class Actinopteri; order Percopsiformes; family Aphredoderidae; genus Aphredoderus; species Aphredoderus sayanus. The sequence goes on from JAODUG010052569.1 coordinate 5,187, forward strand.
GGAGAGTGTGGTAGCAGAGTAAATCTGCAAATTCAGACCCATGCCAGCAAATGTGGGCTACAGTAGCATACCTTTGCTTGCTAAAGTTTAAATCTTAACATTTAAATTGCTAACTTCGAACTCAAATCAAAAGAAAAACAACTTTCCTTTCAGTGTCATAGGGTGGTCCCTCAGAAGCTCCACCCCATGCATTGGAAACACATTGCAAAGGCTAGAGCATTGTTGTTGTGACTGGTGCTTGACATTTTGTGTTTCTATTTATGGGTACTTCTACTCAGCCCTGTGTAGTACCATATTATTTTCTCCTCACGCAAAGAGAACAGTGAGCTAGCAGACTATTACAGAGCTACTAGATATAGTAACTCTGTATTTGGTGAATTTTAGCTAAGTATGCTATAGCTTACGATTTCCTATTATACCTTTACTTGCTGTAGCATAGAACCATCAAAAACAAAGGGTTTACAATAGGTTTAGACATAGAAAATAAAAGCCTCAAAATATATTTAAACCAATAAGAAATAATAGGCATACATATGATCAGAGTGAATAAAGGGCAACTTTAACAAGACAATACAAAGACAATAATATAATAAATAAAGATTAAAAAACTAAAAGACTTACAGACTAAATAAAAAAAAAGACTAACTTTAAGTCTATAATAGATTTTTTAAAGGTTGATTTGTCTAGGATCATTTGCTCAGGAAAGCATTCCAATGCCTTGGGGCTCATCTTTGTCTTATAAGTCTAGACAGTGATAGCCCTATAGGAGCCTACCTGAGAATTCAAGGCTGCATACTGGTTCAACACTTGTTGACCCAGGTCAAGTGTTGTTTATATAACATGGAGTTATGGCCCACATGCTTTAAACATGATTAGTATAATCCTAATTATAATGTCCATAATTAACAGCCATCCAATGTTTGTTAGATATCAGATACAGTATGTTAGATATGGATACGATGTATTTTCTCTCTGCTGTTTGGTTTAAAGATTATATTTTTCTCGTTAAGGAATTTAAATCGAATTGATCTTATTGGCAAGATTTAGGTTAATGTATGAGGTGTAACATGAAATATTGGTAGAACTAATAACTACACAACTGGACAACTACAAAACGTGCATTTAGGGCCTACTGGAAAATGCAGACCACTTGTAACACACACAAATGGCTTCACATGGCCATGCTTCATAACAGTGTGCTGACTCCTGACAGTAGCTTGTGTGTCTCAGTAGACCTTTATAATCTTTATGCATGATTATTGTTTGGGTGAGGTCTGATGAAGAACACTGCACAAACATAAACAGACTGCTCTGAAGCTGTTACAACTCATCCATTGTTCCACATGGTATGTGAAGATTATGTCATTTTTCTTACTCAATAACAATGCTCAATATATTGTATAGTGAATGCCTGTCCATCTATGTCTGACAATTTGGACTGTGTACACCAGTACTGTATGTGCACAATTGACTATATACAACATAATAAATAATGTTATAACACCTGTGTCTCACAACATGGCTTCTCAATTAAAATTACAAGCTTTAAAATCCCAAAAACAAGAAAACAGATCTTCAAAGACTATATAGTGAAATGTTCAGTAATGCCTACACTTTCATCAGCCTCAACCTAAATCACTTTTACGGGATATGTACTGAACTACGACTTGGTCGGTATGGTGGCTGAGACCAGCCCATTACGATCTCTCCTCATTAAGATGGAGGACCACAATAATGACCCCAACAGGCCTTAAAGGACACACATTCAACACAGAGGACAAAGCCATTATCCACATGCCACCATTCACAACTACAAGGGCTTCTGGCAAAACCAGACTCAAAGACGAAGAATGATTTTGTACTAAGTATATAACCTTGGTAACCAAAAACCAGCTCAGATACACGCTTTTTTTAATGAAAAGATAACCATAGTGCTAAATCTTTGTTATCATGTACTAAAGCATGGTGATACATCTGAAATATAGATTTCTTTTTATAGAGTTGTGACATTAAAAGAATAAATGCAGCATCTCCATGCTGGACGAATGCATAACAATGCAATGACGCTTGTTGCAGAAAGAAACATGGCATTACTGTTAGCAAGATCTGCCATCTTCTTTGTGCTGTATTGTGTGCACACCTGCTTTCTCCTTTTCCCCATTGCATTCACACGTTATCTCTGTGTGCAGCTGCAGTGGGTAATAGCTTAATCTAGAGTCACATAAGATGTTGGACAATATGTGTGTGTGTGTGCACGTGCACTCGTGTGTTTGTGTAAAAAAAGAGAGGTCGTTAATTCTAAGATCAATGAGTGAATTGAAACACTGACTCTGCAGAAACCCCACATGTATCAGCAGTGGTGTTTATATCTCTGGATTCTAGCATCTACAGTAAACAGAGGAACTGAACTTGATAAGGTCCAGTCAGCCCTCAGGTGCCACACGCCATGGAGTCTGTGGTTTCAAACTGAAACAACAGTGATTATGTAACACTGGTTAAGTAAGAACACAAACTGAGGTGTGCTCCATTAACTGGTGCTCCTCTCTCTGACAATGTGTAAATTACTTTGGGCTTTAAAGAAAAACAAAGTATTCATATTCTTGGCTCACAATGGGAAAGACATGGAAGGGGGAAGAAGAGAAGAGAAAGCTTGAGCTGAGAGCGGTGCCTTCTGATGGCTCACTCGGATATAATGTTGAGATATATCTGGCTGGTGTCCAGTTAACTCAGGCCGCCGCCTTGGATGTTCATGTTCAGCCAGCCAAGGCTGAATGAAAGCAGAGCAGGAGTAAAGAATCCAATGTTTACTGGGGCACTGCAGGGGACCAGCATACTTAAACTCTGCCTGGGCTCTGCTGAGGCGCTCAAAATGTTTCCCGCTTACAGATGGAGCTGTAGCAGAGCAATGCAAAAGCATACCTATGTGCAGGATAGATGGATGGATGGAAGCAAAACTAAATAGCAGTGTCGTGTCATGGTCCCATATTTAACAAAAATTGAGAGAATCTCCTGGGGAAATGATTTATATAAATACATTCCACATTTGGTGAAGCTGTTATGTTCTAATGTGAATGCAGACATTGTGTGCAAAGCTTGGGGAGTTATGGTTATAATAAAACATTTTATTGATTAACATTGTGAAAAAGATCTGCTCTACACATTCATTAATTATTCACGCTTGCGGGACAGACTTGATGTTGGCATGTATATTACATGTGATAATATAGCCCACTACAGCATATTATATAGTAAGGCTACAAGTCCACATATTACACATATAACAACATAAAAACATAACATTCCTGTCTGCCATTCAGTCCTGTATGCCTGTCTGTCTGTCTGCTACTGTCTATCTGCATACATCTCTCTGTCTAATACTCTCTGTGTGCCAAAACAGGCTGCGCTACGGCTTGTATTCCTGTATAACAGTGTCTACTCCCTCACACTTCTTACTATAACTCCCATCCATCTAGGGTAATATCAGCAGCTTCAAAGAGCATTGAGTCCCGGCCTTCCCAGATGGGGTCAGAGTCCTTGCACTTCTGGCTTCACATTACATCCTGCAGTACTAAACCCATACTCACCAACATCTGCACAAGCGACATGAGCAAACACCCCATACTCTCAGAGTAGAGGGAACAGCATCTCTCTGCACAGGAACAGCTGTGGGATAGCCACATGACTTCAAGATATACAGAACACTTTCAAACAAAGTCACAGTGTGGTCTGACCCAGATTGTCCCATCATTTAATGGTATGTTTCAGAAACACATCTTAGGTGGTTGTGGGGGATTAAACGTTTTTTTCCAACTGTTCTTTGTCCAGGTTAACTGAGAATAAACACTTATTTAGAGTTACAGGTGTTAAGAAGAATTGTTTTTGTTAATATGTAATCTGTGTTCTACGGTAACAGGAAATGTGCCTGTGTGCTTATTTTATTGCTGTGTATACCGTATGTGTCCCATAGTATATAGCACTATTTCTCAGCAGCATTATTTATCATACAGTGCACAAGTCATACTGTTACACTCAGTCTTAACATAGGCCATAAGCATGATAATGTAGTGTTTCTGTAGATTCCCACTGCAGTGTGGAGGTACGTGAACTGAAAATTCAGGCATAGGTTTGCATGGCATAATGTGTGTATGCATACAATACTTTATACAGTACATGTGTTAGTTTCTGGGGTAACATAACTGTAACAACCAAAAAATAAATAAAAGAGGATGTACATGCTCACATTCTCCAGGTGCCAGTGTTATCTTTGACAGTGGTTCTCTGGTATTCTCTTCATCTGCCATTGCCAAGATCAGTCGTTAAATGGCAGCCTGGAATTTCATTCTGAGGAAAAACATGTACCTTTGGTGAGTGTGTGTGTGTGTGTGTGTGTGTGTGTGTGTCTATGTGTGTGTGAGAGAAAAATAGAGAGAGAGACTTTGTTTTAGATGGTACACTAAGGGTAACTACTACATGGAAACAGAGGCACTCAGTGTTTTAATGTTTCCCTACAAATATGCAGCAGGCCATGTTAAAAAATAATTTACCTACCTCTTCTCCTCACAGAAACCTGCACAACATTGTTAATTAACAGGAATTCAGAGAAAGAAGAGAGAGAGAAAAGAGAGAGAGAGAAGGAGAGGGAGGGAGGGAGGGGAGATGAAGAGATTATCATGTTGCTTTGAAGGTGTGTTTGAACACAGGGACACACACACATACAGTACAGTACACACATCCCAGCAGAGGTAAACTCTTTGACCTCATAGAAAGTAAACTGAGGCCCCTCTCGGCTGGAGAGGAGGTCTGCATAGCCGTAAAATTCCTGCAACTACAGCTCTTATATCTCTCTCAAGAAATGGGGACTATAGAGAAAGTTCACAAGCTGTTGTTTCACTCCAAAATGAACGTACATGCATATGTAGTAACACATACTTACGCATGGATGTGCCCGTCTTTTTCAACTCTGGCTTCTTACCAGGCAGTAACTTGTACCACCTGTTTCCTCTAGCCAAACATTAAAAACATGAGGAAAGAAAACCATGCCAATAATGTGAACATGTATGGAATTCTCAGGCGGTATTTGTGGTTTGTGAATGAAGGACAAACAGACACACACACGCACACGCACACACACACACGCACACACACACGCACACACGCACACACACACACGCACACAAAACAAACACTACTACAAGTCATTATCTCACTGATGACGTCTACATGTCAAACATAACCTATGGTAACCCACAGAGGAGGTGTATGTGTATGTGGGGGGGTACTCAACAGGGCAGTGTTGATGAAGAGGAGATGTGGAGGGTGAACTTCACAGAGAGGTGGCGTAGTGGCCTACTGGTCTGTGTGACACCGGGCACTGAACACATACATATGTTACATGCCTCAGGTCACACATGGACGTGCGTGAGTTAATTAAATGATTAACTAATGATGAATAAAAATCTTTTAGCTGCTTTCTGCTGCACCAGCCAAACGTCAACCAGCAATCTGATGGCCTTTAGGCCTATTGTGGTTGGCAAGAAACACTGTAGGTAGCAAAGTACCACTAGCCAAGGTTGAAAGTAGATCCCATATAAGTGCACACATTCTGGGTGGGGTCTAATCAGCTGTTGAGTCTTATATGAATGGCGTCAAGCTGATATCGTGTGGGCTTCATATCATGGCATTCCCTAGATTCCAGGCTGTACACTGGCCGAGCTACGCCATCCATTTGTTTGTTATCAATAGGAAGGAGACTGAAAATGTTGATCATAGGCAGATCACATGGCTTCTGTACAGCCTTCTCTAAAGCCTGCTAATGGAGTGACATCAGATCATATGGAAGACATTTCCAGTCCACCATTCCATGCTAAGCATTTTGAGCAGAACACACATATTATTACACATTTGTTTTATATTGTTGAGTGTTTGTGGGAGGGGCTTTGTGTGTGCGCGTGTGTGCGTGTGTGTGTGTGTGTGTGTGTGTGTCTGTGCGTGTGTGTGTGTGTGTGTGCGTCTGTGTGTGTGTGGGTGTGTGTGTGCATCTGTGTGTGTGTGTGTGTGTGTGCGTGTGTGCGTGCGTGTGTGTGTGTGTGTGTGTGTGTGTGTGTGTGTGTGTGTGTGTGTGCATTGCTAGGTGGGCTTTGGCTGTGTCAGCAGGCCAGTAGGTGCTCTGTGGTCACATTAAGACACAGCAGAGCCATAACACAGCAGTATGTCTGAGGGGGGGAGGGGGTGCTGTCAACAGGAGAGCAGTGCAAATATGTGGAGTCATGCCCTGATTAGACTGTAGAGGGCGTGTGGTGTATAAATGGGATACAAGTAAGGATTTTCTTTTCCCATCTCAGGGGGCCTGGGGCTGGTTGAGCACACACACACACACAGCACATTATCCCAATGTGCTGTGTGTGTGTACTAAAGCACAATAGGAGCAAATAAAATGGAGAAATACATACAGCACATTGATTGTACGTCTGTCTCTCTCTCTGTCTCTCTCTCTCTCTCTCTCTCTCTCTCTCTCTCTCTCTCTCTCTCTCTCTCTCTCTCTCAATGTGTAATTTTTCTCATTTTACTCCACCCCCACTCCTTCTGTCATTTGTCCACACCCTCTGCGACCTCGGCCCTACTGGGTTTGAAGAAAAACACAACACCTCTCCTCTCAGAAAACACTGCGCTGCATTCCATGTTCACAGCGGACTGCACTCACTCCAGTAGCGGGGCTATGGAATGTTGTTCATTAGCTTTGGTTCCAGAAGGATCCCATAAAGCACAGCTAAGAAGGTTAACCGGCTGTAATCTCACATCAGGGTGATTTTGGAGGGAACTCGTGCCGTGCCTGCAGGCTGCACTGCGCACCACACCAATTGTATCGTTCTCCCCTAGTCTGCTCGTTCAATAAGCACACAGCTGAGGGTCAGGGGAAAGTCAGGCTGCCTGCGCACTGCTCATACGGTGCGTTTATGAAGGCTAGCACACTGTTATTGTTGGGCTACAACATTATTGCTAGTCTGACCGTGAGATGGCCTCCTTTTCAGAGCCACACACACACACACAGAGATATATAGACAAGCTGTCTGTACAGTGTTCCTCACACATCTGTGTGTATGTCTGTGTATATCTGTGTGTGTGTGTGTGTGTGTGTGTGTGTGTGTGTGTGAGTGTGTGTGCGTGTGAGTGTGTGTGTGTGTGCAAGGGGTGGGGGTGCAAAAGCTATTTCATTAAAGCTATTTTATTAAAGATAACATTAACAATAGAAAATTAACTACAAAATTATGAAAAGTGATCTTGGCAACCCCCCACCCCTCCCCCCACTCTAACAAACACTGCTCACCCTGGGGAGTTTGGGGGAGGGGGTGGCCCCATCTGCCCATCCCCCTTCTTCTCTGCCCGCCTGACTCGGCTCTCTGGCTAAGTTTGGCCGCCCCCTCTGTGTTTGCCTGCTTTGGGGATGCAGGCGGGGGTCTGCCTGTGTCTCCCCGACAGCTCCTGGTGTGTGAGTGGCGGGTCACCCGTCCACCCTCCTGCCTGGCGATGAGTCACACTGTCGCCTCTACCTGTTGGCCTCTCCAGGGACTGGCTGAGCAGGTTACCAGAGAGAGAGAGTGACAGCTGGAGGTAGTTTGTGTGTGTGTGTGTGTGTGTCTGGGGGGTTCCTTAGGCGGTTTCAATATGCCTGGATATAATCAAGATCCCTCTCCTCCAGTGCCTCATTATTACTGCCTCATCGACTATGCATGCTACTATTACTAATGATTTAAGCCACACAATTTATGCAGTATGCTTAGCTTTATCAGACTGAGCATTAGGTAAATAAACAAATATGTTTGTGTGCAGTACAAGGTGAATGTGTTGCCAAGGCTACCAAAATGCTCACAGCCCATCCGCCAGCCCACATCAATGTCAAAATGACTCTAGCTAACTGGACACAGAGTGTGTTCAGCCTTTATCTCTCCCCACCCTGTCTTCTCTCGTCCATTCATTCTGCACCACTCTAGGCAATCTAACCAGTGATAAGGGGGCTCTTTTGCAGACTCAAAAACACAGATTAGTGAAAGCCACTATAATTAAAACATTTTTAGTCACACCCAAGTATAAACTCAAGCTCACAGTGATCAAATGATACCTTAGCGTTATATTTTATTATTGTTTTAAGCCTAATTTAAAACTGAGTCATCTATCAGGCATCCACACAGGACCAAAAATAAATAAATAAACAATGTCAAATTATTATCCATGTCCTGTGCTGTCACCCGGGGCAGCTAAGCCTATCTTTACACAATGACACCCAATCATTGCCTAGAATCATTATTTTAATTCCTGCTGAATTATAGAAAATACAGACATGGTACTCTCTGAGTTACTATTAGAGTTTAGTCGAAGTAGATTTAGCTGACATTTGACAAAAGCTTGTCACTTCAGAACACATTTGGCTCAGAGGCAGAAGCATAATGAAACTGCATTTAAAAGATTTGCATGAATAAATATGATGACAGAACTATTTACAAGCAATGAACTGAACCACTACAATATCTACAATAAAGCCTGCCGTTTCCACTGTCAGCCTGCTGGACACCTGGCTCTCAAGTTAGGTCAGTGTTAGTCTGGCTGCCCAGTTGCTGCCAGCCCCTGTGTGGGGGGCATATGGCTATGCCCCGGAGGGGCATTTCTGTGTGTGTGTGTGTGTGTGTGTGTGTGTGTGTGTGTGTGTGTGAGAGCATGTGATTTCTGCTGAGTCATGGCTTGCCACGGCCCTCCATTAGGCCTGGCTGCAGCAGTGGGCCAGCGATAATGCCCCCTCCCAAGGGCCAAACGCCTGCCTCCTCCAGCTGCACTTACTGTTAGTGGCCACCAGGGGCGTGGCTCCTAAACAGAGCAGATGCCTAACAGCCTAATCTCTAGGAATATAACATATATGTCAATGTTTTTCCCCATAAGAAGTGAAGCTCTTTACAGCTAAATGTTCCAAACAATGATCCTAATGCTGTTTGTTTGGTCAGACACACATTTACATGTACTTGGCTAACACATAACAAGCTCTACTGGTCTGGCAGGGCAGCAGTATGTACGGCGTACTGTAGCCCTGGTCTGTTTACCGCGAGAAGCAGCTTGAGTAGAGAATAAGAAAATACTAGTAAATAAAAATGACAATAAATACTTATAACTAAACATAGCTTGTATAGTAGGTGGCCTACAGTGTTCCTAATAAGCACTGCTGTACCGCATTACAATGCATTACAATGGTCATTAAATACCTACAAAAGGAAAGCAACAGTGAGGCGACGGCTTATTCCTCCTCTTAATTGGCCGAGACAGCACACAAACGCGGGAGAGAACTAGTTGGGGGTAAACAAGCAAGTTGCCAGTCGTTTCATCATCTTCCACGCTGCGCTCTGGTGTGTGTGTGTGTGTGTGTGTGTGTGTGTGGGTGACATGTTTCACCAGCATGCAAACCTGACAGGCAGCTTAAACATCCTCTAATCTCCAAAACGTACACGCATTACTACCAAGGAGAGGAAAGCAGTGGTGAGAAGAGGGTGGTTGGTGGGGGAGTGGAGAGACTGAATAAGGAACATAAATGAGCACCAGAAGGCTACTGTATGTTTGTTGTATCACGAGCACAAAATAAACAGACCAAAGCACTTCCAACACAGCATAACAGAAAAAAACAGAAATAAGAATAGAATAAAAGGAAATTAAAAGGAAATTAAAGGAAATGCTACACATTTGTCCTTCTGTGTGTGCCTAACCTAAAGACAAAGCATGAAACAGGCTTTAGCTAGCTCCTCGGCTCATAACACCCCCTAACCCCACCCCACTGTGCACGTCTGTGGCAAGGGGTAAACATGTTGGGGAAAATGCATTGAGTGATGTCAAGTTGCAGTATTTTGGCTTCTGAGCTCTGGTCACTACAGGCAGCCAAAGATACAGTCTTATGTTGAGCTGCCATTTTCAGAACTGCACATGGAAAGACTTCAGATAATGGCCAGCAATTATGAATACATTTCCGTTTTAGTGCTGTTTATCACTGGTTGAGGTAACATAATCATAATAAAAGTTGGAATCTGTACTTACTGTGAGTCTGCTGATTGTACTGATATTTGTATGGTTATAAACAGTTACAGTGTAGGGTTATAGCCTTACAGTACAGGTACAGTGTTAAGGAGCAGGTAGAGTTATAGCCTCACAGTACAGGTACAGTGTTAAGGAGCAGGTAGG
>JAODUG010052580.1:0-15391 GCA_027564795.1 Aphredoderus sayanus
TGTTTTTTTTTTCAGATGCAGAATTTGATGTTCCCTTCTCCATAGCAGAGGGTGACCCAGGGCTCTCAGATGGCAGAGTCAAAGGTATGTGTGTTTATTTGTGAATGTTTTGTGTGGTAACTCTAACTGTACGATATATACTATCTATATGTCTGTCTATCTGTCTATCTGTCTATCTGTCTGTCTATCTGTCGATCAATCGTAAAATAGTATACATGTACAGTATATTGTATCTATATGCATTTACAGGTGTGGATGGAGAGAGCTATGCTCCAGAGCGCACTCAAGATTTAGATGATGATATAGGAAACAATCTGATGGATTTTAAAACCCATTCGCTGTCGGCACAAGCGTCCACTGTACTTGACCTGCCCCGACAGCTGGTGCATAGAGACTTGTTTCTCTCTTACACTGACACAGGTGTGTGTGTCTCTTTGTCTCTCTCTCACACACACGTTCACCTTCTTGTCTGTCATAACCCAGCATCAACTCATCTCTCTCTCTCTCTCTCTCTCTCTCTCTCTCTCTCTCTCTCTCTCTATTTTCCGATACAAGGAATTTCCTCTCCTGTACTTCATTTTAGGCCTTTCAGTCTGCAGCCAGGGAGCAAATACCTCTTGGAAGTCACTGCCAGTAAGTCAGCTTATGCTATGGTCCTGGACACTCCTTGTGTTAAAAACCAATATCACAGTGCTGTTTTGGTTTGGCTCTATGACATCACATGTGCCTTACCATTGCTGAGTTGCAGGTGCTGCTCTACACTCCTCCCCATACAGAGCCCACACATTGCTCACTACCCCTCCCCGTACGGCGTGTGCAATTTCCGAACAGTGAGTCGGGGAGGAGTTCTGCAACACTGTAACTGCCCATGCTTTCTCTGTTGAACTCAGAATCCCATAATGCAGTTGTGGGCCGGACTCAGCTCCTGCTAGCCACCAACCCCGCGCCGAAAGGAATGGCCTGCCAGGTGCAACCTAGCAGTGGGCACGAGATGCACACACACTTCAGCATCTTCTGCACCTCAGGAAAGGAGGTACAAGACAAGCACACACACACAGCACCACACTACACACTGTTATACACAATACATGCATCCCTATACAAGCATAACAATGCAACATGTTGCGTATGCAAAAAAGGACTTGCTGTATGAGTTCAGCTTCAGAGTATCAGATGGTCCTTTGAGGACACTGTACCGGGGGCGAGACTTCCAATACTACTTTAATCTTCCTTCTGGGGACCCCAATGACAACTACAAAGGTAACCACACATACACACACAAGGGGGCACACGCACAAGATAATGACTATTAAACATCATAAACACAGTTAACTTTGAGTTTATTTAGCCAACTTGTCTTTGTTCCTCTAGTAACTGTTTACACAGTGATCAAGAGCAGCCATTTTGGGGCTTCCACTAAGCCGTGTCCTGTCATCGTAAGAGTCTATCCCAGTTTCCTCAGAGACTCTTCTGCTGCCTACAGTCCTGATCTGCAGCTGTAAGATCCACCAATCACAATGAACATGGTTCTGATATTCATGGTTGTAGTGTAGTGTATTTTAATTATGTTTTCTAAGGACCTATTTTTGCTTGCGCCAAATAATCATTATGAGCAAAGTATCAGTTACGCAGTAAGGTACCTCAGTTTTATTGTTTCTATAGCAAGAGTATTTTATTACCTTAACTTTTAACTTTTAACTTTCTTCAATTTTATATTTTTTCTGTAATGTAAAATCTAATGTAATGCTGTATTGTTTTTAGAAAGGTGTTACAGTATACAAAACAACTAATTTCAACAATCACTTTCTCTGTCTAGTGTGCAGTTTGGGCTAGCGAACCTGTCTTCTCTGGTGAGGTTAGGGAACAGTGGTGACATCCGTAACTATGTCAGCCTCCTGTCAACCATTCTCAACAGGCTCAGTGTGCACACCATAGCTAACGCATGCGCACTGATGCACATGCGTAGAGTGCTCATCACTACCATGTGTGAGCTGGAGACCAGTGACTGGGTACAAACATACAAACACACACACACACACACACACACACACACACACACACACACACACAGCTGAACGATGAAACAAGGAAGCGATTGTGTTGTGTTTGGGATGTAAATTAATTATATTTATATATTATATTTGTTAGTTTTTTATTTCAATACACCACCCTGTTTTTTGTATAGCGTTGTGACTTTAAGTCTCCATTTTGTCTCTAGGCATCATTGAACGACAACCTCAGCATTCTCAGAAACCTTTTGTCAATCACCCATCAGGTATGACAGCTGCTTGCCAAATGTCCTTCCTTTTGCTATCAGTTAAGATTATATTCATGAAAGCAAGAGGAGAACATGTATTTAATAAATGATTTATCTGGAGATAGAGATCATTCATAAATCCATGAAAATACATACATACATATACATAACAGAGGTTAATACTACAGTATGATAAATATCAAAACCATGCAGTATATGTATTTACTCATGGATAAGTAGATATATTACAGTTACTGTATATTATAATACAGTACCTTTCCTATACACAATATAACAAGTATTTATTGATTTAAGTATTTTTATTTACATAGATTATTCCTCTATGAGTTTAATGATTATGCTAAATAGAATATTATTTTGTGTTGCATGGGACAGTATTGTATGGACAGAAGGTCATGGGTTTGAGCAAGACATCTACTTTAAATCCTATCTGATCCCTGTAATACATGTAATTGTGTCTGTTTCCTTCAATGGCTTTCGAGATATTGTTTTCTTGATTATCCACCTCTAGGTAACACCAGTGAGTGCCAGAGAGGTTGTGAATTACATTCAGGTTATCTCAGAGCGACACCTGCAGGACCTTGACCAGGAAACACTCAGCACACTTGTCACGCTCCTCTCAACGGGCCTGCAGGCTGTGGTCACTCCTCCTGACCTCACGCCTGTAGCGTCCAACAGTGATGACATCAGCATGCGGCCGGCAGCAGCGGCCGGTCGGCTCACACCTGACACAGCAGGGGCTGATGGGAGAGTGGGATCGCTTTCCGACGACATTAAAGCGGGATGTGTGTTTTCTGCAGAGCGGGCGGTTCAGCTCATTACGTCGAGCCTGCAGACCACTGCTGACCTGCTGTTGGTGAGAGACATCTCACACACACACACACACACACACATAATCAATCATACACCTGTCTGTCTGAATATTATACGCAAGGTGAAAATTAAAGTAGTCTACTTTAAAACATAAACAATAAGATATTTGAAACACAATTGGGATATACAGTAAGTGATAACACAGGCGATATACAGGAAGGGTGGGGGCTATCTATATGTCTGAACATCATAAATGCTACCACACCAAAATGCTGTGCCAGGCCGTGTTGATACAGCTCACTGATCTACCTGTGCTGGTGTCAGAAATACGTCATGTTCAGTGAGGCAGTGGAACACAGAGTCAGCTCCGGTGGTGTCACCCTCCTTACCTCACGCCACACCCAGGGTGTCCCGCCCGCCATCATAGGCTGTGGTCCAGCCACAGTCCACCTGCCCCACTCGCTGCAGCAGCCCCTGGTTGCTTCTGCCGGCCAGGAGGGGTGCGTTCTCAGCCAGCTGACCGTGTTCACGCAGAGCCCATATTTCTGGGCCAGCACTCCTATACAGGTATTTAGGGTTAAAAGGGGAACTTTATGTCTGTGTTTCCTGTGTGGGTTTTCTTTTTTACTTGATATTGCAGAAGTCACTTGAAGAGTGGCTTTGCCAGCTGACTCTACTGTGTCCCTACCGGATTATCTGTCAGTACACTAAAGCTTGGCACTAAATTGATTAAATATTAATTTGAAATACATTTTAATAAATGAATATATATAGATATAGAATAAAAATTGTGCTATGAGGATTAATATTGTCTGGTTATTTGGTTATTTTGATATAACATTTAGTATTTTTGTAATAATACAATACATTTTCAAGCTGATCCACATTACTAAAACAATTTCTTGTTTTTTTTCCATTTTGGAAATTGTTATTTTTGCTAAATAGCAGATTAGCATCACAGTTTGTTTTACAGTTTGTTTCTGGATGTTTGTTTTTCATCTCTTTCTTTCTCGCTGTCTCTTTCCCCCAGCTGAGCGGACCTGTGGTTGACCTGAGCTTTTACAAATGCAGCACAAGGAGAAAGATACTAGTCCATTTCCTGGCTCAGCCTGTACACACTGAGTTCCACCAGACAACCACAAATGTCTGTACCATTATTTTCATCTTAAATGTAGACTGCTTTCACAGACTATTCAGAGCCATTGTGTCTAGTAGCCAGTAACATGCTATATGCTCATACCTGTACAGACAGCTCTAGCGGTTATTTGTAAGTTGCAACCTCCTCTCTGTTGTAGAAGAGATCTGGGACTCAGCATGTCCTCTTGCGAAGCCAAATCAACTATCACAGCCTCAACATTACCCAGCAGCACTTGCAGCAGGCCATCCATCTCAAGGTGGTCTTCACCCGTCCACCCAACAAGACCTTTCCCATCATGCTCCTCTTCAGGTAGACCCACAGTCATTTCTGTCATTGGCCTGAATCAGTCTCTATACGTTTGCAGAGCTAACACTGTGTCTTTATTCAGGATGTTTGACAGGCCCACACCTAGCCAGTACCATCTCTACAGGGTCTACCAGTGGAAGGACAATGCCACACACATCAACCTGCCTCCTGCGTACCTTTCTGGTTAGGCGTGCTCTATTCCCATCTTACATCATTCTGCCTTCTGTCTCTAACATATTCCTCATCCAGCAGCTGTATCTGATAGCAATATATGTTAATGGCTCCAGTTCAGATCTAGTTCTAGATCTTGCTAACACCAAATCAAATTACTTTAAACCTTAAACATGAATTGAACAAATATTAAGTAACCTACAGTAACTGATCCTGTATCACCAGCTGCAGGTATAGGTTACCTGGCTCTCCTGAATGCAGACTACGGAAAGGTCCCCAGACACAAGTATTTAAGTAACCAGATCAGCTACAGACTACAACTGCAGACCAGCCTGTGTTTGACCTGGGATGGCCACCAGGGGGAGTGGACACATCAGGGTTGTGCAACACAACAAGGAGCGACAGATAATGTTGTCAACTGCAGGTATAAACTGTTTGCTTCCAAATGATGCATATGAATTCACACACTGAAGACCTACAATAGCATATATTATTTGTGCACTAAAAAACATATAGGTAAATATCCTGCTGTTATGTTTTATGGTCGATGTCAAGATTGTAATGATATCTTTTAAAGTTTTACATGGTTGGGCATCTTGATTAATCCCGTATGCCTGAGATCTGCAAACAACACCCTTCTGACAGCCTTTTTGCAAAGGGTTATTGTTTTTCTCATACAATAAAAGTGACATCTAATAATCTCTCCTCAAAATGTGGTTTTGTAAGGCCTTTTCTAATATAATATTTTCATTTAAAAATGTCATGTTTTTACTGTTTAATGTATTTGTAATATTTTGTTATGTTTAATTCTTTGTTTATATTTTTCCAGTTGTAACCAGTTGAAAACACTAACTGTTGTCCAGCAGCACATCCAGAGCAGACATGAAACAACAGATATGAGTCAGTTTCTAAGGTAACTGCAAAGTATCTGTAAAATCTGTACAATAGAAGAAGCTACTACAAATACGAATTATGCTTCAATTAAAACTCAGTAAGCAACAATTAAATGCAGACAGACATTTTATTTTATTTTATTTTAGTAGATTTTTTATTGTTCATAAATATTAAAAATGTTAAACCAACCAAACTCTACTAGTTTGTATTTGTTTCAGAGATGCCATTTATGGCCAAAGAAAGACATAGTGCAGGTATTACTGAAGCCTATAATGCCATTATAAAGTCTCAATGCTCAATTATTTACATAATGGCCTTATCTAGAGGTTTGAGCACTAACTACTGTTTAACCTGGCAAAGAGAGAGGATGGACTTGTATTGTACACAATCCCCTGCCCTGTCTCTCCCTTCAGTTTGACCAGTGACCTGACACTGGTTAGTGTACTGGTGGTGTGTGTGTGCATTTATGCCCTGGGCCTGGTGGCGTGTTGGAGAGTGGATGTGGTGTCCGGAGAGAGTGAGAAGGTCCACTACCTGTCAGACAACTGTCTGTCAGACCAGCACCACTACGCTGTTACCATCCACACTGGCCTCCACTCTGCCACCAACATGACTGCCAAGGTGTGAGCAGTGGCTGGTATATAGTCTAGTAGTCTGGGTGTTCATCTCCCAGCTGGAAGGTCATGGGAGTGAGCCCCAGAGTTGTCCTACCTGTAAGGATCATTCAGCAAGATGTAAAACACCTCACTGCTTTTTGTGATACTAAAGGTTTTGCTCTAAATTCTATAATTGGAGTGATTTGAGCCTTTTCACGTGTTGGCCACAACCAGCATCCATGACCACTCTGTCTCTCTGAATAATGATTTCTTTATAATTGTGTTCATCAGGTATACATTGTGCTCTATGGGGAAGAGGCTAGCTCACTGACCAAAGAACTACACTCCCCAGAATGCACTCTCTTTAAGAGGAACACTCGAGATACATTTATACTAAGGTACAGTGTGCAGAACTGTTTCTAACTAACACACACAAAACGTGGCTTGTGGCTTTTTACATATGAATGTGATTAAATGTTCCTAATATCTACACGAATCCCCATAAAAGTCAACAGTCAACAGGTTTACAGGTTTTAACACTTTGACGTTGACTCCCGCAGTGCATCTGAGAGCCTGGGCTCTCTGTGGGGTGTCCATCTCTGGCACGACAACTCAGGGTCCTCACCAAGATGGCACCTCAAGCACGTGGAGGTCTCTAAGGTTTGTTCCACTGTGTGTTCTTGTGCATTTCTGTGTGTGCTTACCTGTGTGTATACAGTGCATGCGTATGTGCGCACATACTAGTATTTTTTAATCTAGGTGGGCCGAGGGGGCAAGACTGAGCAAAGCTGGTTGTTTATGGCTCAGTGCTGGCTGGCAGTTGCCAAGGGTGACGGACAGGTGGAAAGAAAACTCAGGGTCTGCGATAAGCCCTTTGGCTTTGTCAAGGTAAAATAAGTACAGTCTAAATGCTTCAGTTGAATTAACACACACACACACACACACACATACGACTGTTATCAAACATCAGGTGATTGTATGATAACTATGTCCATTCCACCTGTGTGTGTGTGTGTGTGTGAAGCTGCTGTCTATGAAGATATGTCACTACCTAGCCGACTTCCATCTGTGGGTGGGCGTTTACAGCCGGCCCTCCCCCAGCACGTTCACACACACCCAGCGGCTCAGCACCTGTCTGCTGCTGCTGCTGGGGTACTGCTGTGTCAGCACCTTGCTCGTATCTGACATGGATGAGCAGGCGCAGGTAGGTCAAGTATGACACGTGGAATACGCTGCATGTCAGTTACCGTGTGTTGTGTACATTTCTGGGACTGCCACAGGTTTTTGGCAACAGTCTGACTTAATTCAAGGTTAGAGTTCTGAAAGTTTCACTGTAAAGAGGAAGCTTTCATAGCCTTTTATCCTGCCTTTTCCGTGGGTGCCAGTAGATGGCACTGTAGGTTAAATGGATGTATTAATAGCTTACAACTTTCATTTTGCTTTTATTTTTATTTTATAGGTGACGTTTGACCTGGGTGTTATTAGTGTCTCACCTGCAGCCATCACAACAGGGATGTTGAGTGTGCTGGCGGTGTTGCCTGTAGCAACACTGATATCCTTCCTGTTTCGTTTACGTGAAGTCAAGCCAATGGGTATAGGGGCCCATCAGTCGTGGAGCAGCAAGGATCATGTGCTGACCAGTAAGATGGGCGGGGACCTTGTGACCAAGGCCAGTCACATGACCACAGGTAGCCAGAATCTAGTTCTGCCCAGCGAACCCATAACTGACTGGCTACCTAGCAACCAGGGAAATCCCAGCCCCAAGGACCCTGAGGCTCAAGTAGATGCATTAACCTCTGACCTTTCTCTACGGAAAGACACGCCTCCTGGCTCTGAAGAAGGCCTCTGCTTCAGGAACAGTTTGATAGATAGGATTCTTCTTGGCAACAAAGTTGCAGACGTCAGCCATACCCGCCAGGCCAGCCTTGACCCCAACACTGGTTACCATGGCAATGACAATTACCAGGGCAACGGCAATGGGGAAGGTGTTGGGAGTAGGTTCAGAAGGATAAGTCACTACCTTGGCTGGGTGTTGTGTCTGCTTCTATGCTTCTCCTGCCTGGCTCTCTCTGTGGTGCTGGGAATAAGGTGTGTGTGTGTTGGGTAAGGCTATGTGTTTCATGATACATTGTATTATAATGTCATAATTCCTTATGCGTTTATTTTAGGTTCAGCAGTATTAAGGTTTTGCTCTGGTGCCAGTCGTTTGTGTTATCCCTGTTAACGTGCGTTTTCCTCATCCAGCCAGCCATGGTACGTTATTAACATAATTTACTACTTCTCCTACTTGTTGAAATGACTTGTCAACAATGCATATTCAAAAAGATTTTGGAATAATTATTGACAAACTTTATTATTTCTCTATTCTAGATTGTTATAGTGGCTGCTGGTGTGTCCTTTTGGTACAGGAACAGCCCAGGTTCTCATTGTTTCTCTGGTGTCACAAGGTTCGAGGTAGAAGAATTAAAACTGTTGAGTCGACACAGCAGTGTCCAACTCGATGCTCTTCCGTTATTCCTATTAGACTACTCTCAGCAAGGAAGCTCACACGTTGAGAAGGTAAAAGTGACCTTTTTAAGATAACACAGATAACCCTGTGGGAAAATTCAAGAATCTCCCTAGCTATTAGATCAGAAATGGTTCAGAAATAGTTCTGAAACCAGTGATTTATGATTGATAGTTGCTTAAAGCTCGTCAGCGGATGAGGTACCTAAGACTGGTGCGGCCACCATCTTCAGCGGAGCTGAGCAGAGCTCGTGCAGTGAGAAGAAAGGAAACGCTTGTCAGCAGAACACTCAGGTGTGTGTCTGTGAGTGTGTGTGTGTGTGTGTGTGTGTGTGTGGGGGACAGAGAGAAATAGAGAGTGTGTGTGTGTTTGTTTATGGAAACATTGTCAGACATCATCCTCTTTGTTTCAGGGAGCTGTGTCTCTCTGTCTCCATGTTGGTCCTGCTGCTTTGTACAGCCAATCAACGTAGTGAGCACTACCTCCTCAACAAAGCTGCCAGAATACACCTCACCAGGTAGCTCACCAATATGTGTTCCCTCTCTCCCTCTGTCAGTCTTTTTCGCTCACTCCCACACACACAGCACGCACACACACACACACATGCAAGCATAATTAGTATTGTCTTTATACAGAGACTCTCTTTATCCATTTTACTCCATCCGGAGTCTTGGTGATTGGTGGAGCTGGACAGAGACCAGCCTATTAGAGGTACTCTACAGGAACACATCTGCTACTAACGAGGTGAGTTGCAAATAGTTTAAGGTCCTCGTGTGATAATACTCCATCCCTGCATTTCTGAGCAGTTTTGTGTACTGTGTGTGGGAGTGTTTTTTTATCACTTAAAACACTGTTCTATAGCCTTGGCTCACAGCCCTGGCTGCTCTAGTTTGTCAATGTATACAAACAGTGTTGTGTTTTATTTGTCCTATTCAACACTCAGGCTGGTATGGAAGGAAGACACATCATGATTGGAGAACCACTCTTCTGGAAGACTGAGGTGTCTGATATGTCTCATTGCAAGGTATTGGCAATTGAACTGTAATTCCTTACTTGCTACAGCCCATATTAATGGTGCACAGTTTCATGGTGAAAAATCTCAATTTTAGTGAAAAACTATTAATAAAGCTACCACAGCATGTTAGAAAGATATTACATTTTGGTTGGATGTATTCACAGGTCTTTAATGTGATAAATAGCTTCCTCCATGAATGCAGTCCTGTTGTCCAGTTTGGGGGCAGAGTTTCTACTGATTTAACCTCAGATGCTCCATTGCCAGAGGCAGCAAATCCACTCACGTGCTGTCATTCATGCTGCCGCTCACGACCGAACGAATCAGTTGGCCTGGGCCTCACAAGGTCAGACATGGAGACACACACATCTACTGTAAATAGACACACAGTCGATTTAGCACTATATCTTTAAGACACCAAGGTTGATGATTATTTTAAGGACCGTGTTTTAATGGTGCAACCTCTCAGGACTCAGGCTGTGTCCAGACTAAAGTTCCTGCAGTCAGACAGTGGTACAGGCAGCCGTACAGTTGCCCTCAGGGTCCAGATCACACTGTACAGCCCTGCTGTCAACCTGTTCACCAGCGTGACTCTCCAAGCAGAGCAGAGCACAAGTGGCAAGTGGCTGCCATCTGCCCATGCCCAGTCTGCATGGGTCCACCCCATTCATTCTGTATGGAACTGTGTCAGTGTGGTCTGCCAGGTAAAAGAACAACATCCCCCTTTTTTCAGTTGAGGACTATTATGTCTAAAAAATGTTGACACCATCTGTTAGTCTGTTTGAGAGCAATATATAGAGTAGATATAGGGGGGTGCATTATTAATAAATATAGACATACTAATACTAACATAATTCCATTCCAGTAAATATAAAAGATAAAAAACAGCTGAGTGGCTTTAACATTCTTCTTGTTTTTCCTTTACTCCCCCTAAGCCCCTGCTCTTTCTCCTGTCTCTGCTGCAACTCTGTCGTCAGCTCTATTGCGCAGGGCAGCAAGGGCTGATGGGATACTGTAGGAGCGCTCAAAACTGGCTGGAGGTAAAAAGTGCACCACGCCACAGTCAGTCACACCCCCTGCCCCCCACACACGCACATGAAAACATATCACATACCCAAATACAATCTGAACACTGATACACAGTTATGACACACCTGAAAGTGTGAGGATTAAGTCTACGCTCACACTAGAGGGTGGAAGGGGTATGGCAGATATATTAAGAACATAGAGAACAGCTCTTTTAGGAGGTCAAATGTGGATACTAAATGCAAGGTCGGGCTAACCTCTTGCTCTTAAGTAAACATGCCTGTGTTGTGAAATAAAACACTGAGAAGTGAATGTTGAAGTTGACATAGTGTACAACATTTACACATCACATTGTGCCTGATTCTAATAAAAAAATGTTTTTAAAGTTTATCTTTATATTTCTTTCTGTTCATCAGGTCGGTGTGCAGGCAGGTGTCCTAGTGTACTGCGTTTATTACTTGTGTAATGCCGTCACTAGCCTGCAGGTGGCCGATCTTTTACAGAGACCGGGTTACAGAGGACACATTGACGTCAGCACCCTAGCTGTCTGCCAACAGGTGAGCAGCGGAAAGAAGATACTAGGGAGGAATAAAAAAGGTTGGACAATGCAGGACGAGAGAGAAAGAAAGAGGGAGTGTAAAGGAATTGCAAATATTTACTTTTCATAACGTTTTATATTTCGTTGGTGGCATAAAATGTATCCAATAAGCCTATGACAAGGGACATCATTATATAATGAATTGGATATACTGTAGCATGAGGATGATGATTAGATGATGGGCAGGTCCATACTGTAGATTGACAGTGACTGTGATGATGGCGTCCTTGTCCTCTCTATGTGCAGCATGTCCGTAGTCTACGAGGTGTCATGCTCTTCCTGGTCTCCGCGAAGTGTTTGCTTGTACTGCGGGTGACCAGGAACGTGGCTATGTGCACCACAGTCCTCATGCGCTCTCTTTCCAGCCTCTTCTGGCCAATGGTAAACACACAGTATGAAAATGAGATTCAGACAATATCCCTAGAAGGTCTTACAGTGTTTACTTTGGTGGAAAATTGGTGATCAAACTGCATAGGAGAAACCAAAGAAGGGGTTAACCACGTTCTGTTTATTCCAATATTTCAGGTGTCAGGAGTAATACTTCTGGTGGCACTCTCCTGCCTGAGAAACCTGCTCTTCATCCAAAACTCCTGGGCATTTTGCTCGCTTCCCCATGCTGTTCAGACCCTGTTGCCTTGCTATGGGGGCCCTGGGACCCTCAGGGGCCTGTTCCTCCTGGGGTGGAGAGGTTTACATAGTTCACCTAGCCTGTCAGAGATGGTCTACCATGGAGCTTTCCGTTTGACCTCCGCCGTGGTGTGGACATCACTGGTATGTTAATATCTCAAGGAATTCCATTGGTGATCTTACATTGATTTAGCCACTGCTTAAACTCAAGCATCTACTTGTCACTCTTCACCCTCCCTGGCTACAGAATAATAATGCTGGAATGCAGAACAGTAATGTTAAATCAAAATCATGATGTACAACCAAACCTATGTACTGCAGTTCGGGGAAAAGCCAACACATTACTGTATAGGTGAATAGTAGTGCTCTATTGTCTCTCTGTGTGCTATAGGTGATAGGTGTGCTGTCTTCACTCGTCAAAGTTGTCAAAAGAGCCAGTCGGAGGAGAGATGCTCTTACCCTGTCAGATATAGCTGTACACATCAGAGACAAGGTTTCTGTTCTTATCGGACACGCCAGACCAAAATGGACAAATAACCAAGCAATGCAGGTAAGCAAACAGAAATGTAATCTATTGAAAATAATACATTGTCCTGTTAAATACACCCATTTGGCAGTATGGACTACATTTAATTGTTAAAGGTGTATTCCTCGATATCTGCATGCTTTTCACCTTTGTGGTTGAAGGGAATGTTACAAAACACAGAACTTGGGCTTAAACAGTTATAATTAAGGAGTGTACATGTAACCTTTTATTATATTATTTTAGCATTTCTTATTAATATGTATCTGTTAATTTTTATCTTATCATTTGACCTCAATCAATTACTTTTTGCTTTGTATATTTTGCAATTAACACATTGTCATTTATTTCTATTATGTTCTAGAATTATTACCTTGAGGAGTTTGAGAGCTTAGTGGATGAGTTATTGTTCAGGCTAAATGCACTGTCCAACAGCCTCCACCATACCCTGCCCCAGAAGGCTTTAGTCACATCCACACTGAGCTCCTCCAGCCCAGACACACAGGTTTGCAGGCCTGGAAGCAGGCATACACAAATAAACATACATGTGTAAACTCTACCACTACCTTTTGCAAACAAGTATATCAACAGTACATTACATGACTTGTATCACTGGCAGGCCAGTTCCAATATTGTTTTAATGGTGTGTTTAATGGTACAGTGCTCTGAAGTGAATATAACAACACACATGATGGATGAGACAGAGATGAATGACTACACAAATATAACAGAAGATTCACCTATGCCTCACCTGCCCCGGTAATGATATACGTGAAATAATAACAAACTACTGCAATGATGGGTAATGTTATAAACAAAAGAGGAACTTAATGTTTTACTTTAAACCATTATACCCATGTTACTGTTCTTCATCTCCACCAGCTCCCAGCTTGATGGGGAGACCCTCAGATTCAGGCAGAAAAGAGGAGACCGTATTTTTGTAGACCAGAATCTTGTATTTGACGGTGAACCTCCTCAAACTAGACCAACATCTGAAGAAGTCTGCCAGACCTTCCTAAGGGGGCAAAGCTACCTCTCCCTCCCAAAATTTGAGTCTTCAACTGGGACTTGGAATAGAGTTGATCACCTGGTTCACACTGTAGAAGATCAACACATCCTGTTAGATGTAACTACCGATACTACTGACTATCATAGATTCAGTAAAAGGACCTACAAAGAAATAGCCATCTCCAACAACAGTTGTTCCCATACAGCGGTTGTAGTCAAGGCTATGGTCCACAACATACCCAATAGCAGAGATCTGGAGTGTTATGCACCCCATTAATAGCATATTCTGAAGCCAATATTATATTTTATGTGATTATAAAATGTGTTCCCAATTCATGTTTTGTTGTTGTATCTTCTTTTTAACGTTTTTATCTTGACATATTTCATTGTAGTATTCTCATCTATGCATACATTACAAAGTTTATTACAAAGTTTGTTGAAATCCTCAAAGTAACAATAAATCCATATTATCCAATGGCACTCTTCAACGTACAACGTCCTGAAATTGAGTGGCGAAAGATTATTGGATGAAAGCTAATGATGAGGTCCAATGAGATCGTGGCAAGTCAGACAAGTATCAGGAGCAGGAGGAGGTACCGTGCAATATTTCAGAAGTGTTTAATATGAAATAACGAAAGACATCTTTAAAAAAAGAAAACACACACAATAAGTATTGACTAGAAACGCGACACCGCAGTACTAATTTGATGACGTTCATCAGTAACATAACAGTAGTATTATTTTAATCGGGGAAGAAGCCTGCACTTCAGTGAGAAGACTGTATCCCGTTTGAATCTATTGACAATGAGAAAGCTTGCATTGCTGTTGGTTGTGTTGCTTGGCGTTGCTCTATTTGCAACTGTCTCCAGATGTGAAGAAGGTAAGCTTTCGATACTGTTATTTTATGTTACAACATGCGTCATATTTTGCGCACACGGCATCTAGAGTGCAGGAAACGAGACTCTGCCAGTAGGCTAATTGGCTTGCTGTTGTTAGTCCTGTTAGCATCATGGCTAAACGGGTTGGTAGTAATTTGCAGTGTCTCAGGCTCATTGTCGTGCATGCAAACGAGTGATATTTGATAACTTGCCTCTGCTTTTAGGTCTTGACGAGGAGCCAGCGCTGGATAGTGATGATGATGATGATGATGACAGTGATGACGAAGATGAGGAAGAGGATGATGGGACAGAGGTGAAGGAAGAAAATGGAGTGCTTGTCCTCACTGACAAAAACTTTGAAACGTTTATGGAGGGCAAGGACATTGTTTTGGTGGAGTTTTATGCACCATGGTACGTTTGATTACTTGTAAAGCATATAAATGGCCTCAACAGGTTCCTCCCGCTGTGCTTTGATACGTCTTTATATTTGTTTCCCAACGTTTAAATTTTCACACTTTACACGCTTGACATTTTTGACCGAGGTAAATGCTTCTGTATTTGACTGTCCCAGGTGTGGCCACTGCAAGCAGTTTGCTCCAGAATACGAGAAAATAGCTCAATCTCTGAAGGAGGTGGACCCCCCTATATATGTAGCTAAGGTGGATGCAACCATTGCCTCTAACCTGGCCAGCAGGTTCGATGTGTCGGGTTATCCCACTATCAAGATCCTGAAAAAGGGGGAACCGGTGGACTATGACGGAGACAGAACAGAGAAGGGTAGGATATTCTAAGTACATCGAATGGGGAGGGGAGGGGGTGTATTTGCATATAACAACCATTTCACCTCTACCTCACTTTAAACCTTCATGATGTCCTTTAAAAAAAAAAAAAATAATAATAAAAAAAAAAGATTATATATCCCTCGTAATGTACTCCGGGTCAGAATGACCCAAAACACTAGCGCTTGTGGCAGATAGAAGGCGCTAAACCTAATTTTACAGCTTACACACACATATT
>JAODUG010052591.1:0-14285 GCA_027564795.1 Aphredoderus sayanus
AGAGAGAGAGAGAGAGAGAGAGAGAGAGAGAAAATGGGGGGGGGGGGGGTCTGTACTTGTCTTATACAGTAACAGTTCAGTTGCGTGTACATATATAACAGTGGCATGTGTTTGCTCTGGGCCAAGCTGTATGTAAAGTGTTATAGGCGTATCTAAAGACATAAATGTGACTTTAATGGTTGTCTTATGGAGAAACAAGTGCAAGTGAACACAAATGAAGAATGTTTGGCTCTTAGGTAAAACATTAGAACCAGCACATGTGTAGATCTGCACATCACTGATAATGACTGATACATTATATTGCCAGATGAAAATGTAAAGACATGTTCTCTCCGTCTAAATCAGTTAAATGTGTAATTTACTGGGCAGTAAAGTATTACAGTACATCTATGGCAAACTGTTACAATCATAAATCAGAAATAGAACACCCACAATTATTAACTGCCCTCCCCTGAATCATGTGTGCTTTAATAAATAGGCTACATAATTGGTGATAGACTGATAATAGACAAATAAACTAATAATAAACTATTGCTGCCGTTTAATTTATGCCAAAAAAAGAATCACAGTGCTGTGCGGAAACAACAGACAGAGAATAATGATAATATAAAACAGGGCCGCTTCCTCCACAGTGTGACTCCTGTGAAGCCAAGGTCGAGCGTAGGGAGCGTCACGCAGCATAAAGAAAACATCCTGCCGTTTTCTCTAACAAGCTGTGGAAACAGGACTCTGTAGCCTCTGAAGACCATCCCTAAAGTTTAGGCCTTCATGTCATCAGTGTAATAAAGCAATAATAAAACATATGGTTGACAGATCTTTTTCATTGGCTCTGTGGTCTGTGGAAGACTCATGTTGGCGATGTACCTGGTGGTCACTGAGCCAACAATGTGTTACACTGACCTCTTGAGGAACAGGGGGGAATTATTAAACACTATTGATCCCCGTGCAGAAAATCAGCACAAACTGAATGAGTAAAAGACCCACAGCCCTGGTGGCTTTGAGGGAGACTGCTGACTGAGCTGAGTAAGAGGCGTAAATTAAGGGCCCACTGTAACCATAGCAATATCATAATAGTTTAGTCATCCAATTTCTGTAGATAAGCACCAAAGAAGTCAAAGTACAAGGAGAGGGTGTCTTCTGCATTTAGTGCTGTGTTCCAGCTGGTCTCTACTGTATGTACTCAGTTTATACCTTGCAGTATAAGACAATAGAAACAATTTGGTTATGTTTCACATAAAGCTTAACAGTTCACATTGACAAAGCAGTTATAATAGTGGATGTTGTCAGGCCAATAACTTTTTCCGGTGATCACTTTTAGATTTGCTTAAAATTTTTTCATAAAACAAAAATAAACATATTATTCTCAAATTATATAGATTTTACACGGAACTCGGTTCTTAAATGTTGCACTTTTAACTTGCTTTTACTGTATATAGGTTCCCCTGTCTTGAATAAAAACCTCCCAAACTATACTAACATATGCTAAATCAGAAACCACATTTTTCATTGTACCACACTTTGAAAAATGATTTAGTCCCATCTGGGTTTGATCTGGGTTTTTCCCACACCAACCCATGAAGCAAGATGTAGCTTATGAAACAGAAAACCCCTAGGATTTATGAAACATTTTACATTGGTTGGAACGTTGATATATTATATGCTCACATATAGTTTTTATCATGACTTATATCACATTAAAAACAGAAGAAACAAATTACGCCAATTTCCTTTAAAAACTGATGACCCAACTCCTGTTTCTATGGTGAGAACTCTCTGTTTTACATGACTGTCATGACCCGACTTAAAATGACTGTATGAAAACTGTAAGATCACAATTGGAACGCTGCTGACACACCAACTTTCAACAAAACAGGTAGATATTGAGCTTTCACTGCCATGGAGTGGTTCATCGTCTTCCACTGTCAGCCTCAAATGTAGTTTATTTTAAGGTTCTAAAAGCAATATTTTAAACATTAAAGGCATAGTACAGTATGCAACTTTAACCTAATAAACTTTTTGTCAAATTCACCAAATATCGCAAATATCTCTCATTGTCTGCAATATTAAGGTTCTTTTTGTATGCTGAAAGAAATCTGATACTTTTACACAGCCCTGACTCCATAAATAGGAAAATAAACAAAGTGGAGCAGACTGCACACAACAACAATATCCTAGCCTTTGCAATGCGTTTCCTATGAGTGAGTCGGAGCTTCTGAGAGAGGACTCTATGGCATTTAATAGAAAGGTGTTTTTTTCTCTTTTGATCAAGTTAAAATATCAACAAGCTTTCTCCACAATGACTTACTATATCTTTAATATAGCGGAAAACTATTTTCTTTTTCTATTTTTGTAGTGGAGTAATTGCATCCTGAGCAAATACATCACACTCCCTCTGTTTGTGCTGTAATAGAAACTTATCTGTTCTTAGCTTTCATAAGGCCAGATCACACGACAGGTGAAATGTCAATGGTAGCATTATTATGCATGTATTTCTGAAATGTCAATTCACACTAGGCTCGCAATTACTGCAAAACATTGTCCTATATGTTCTACTTAAAATGGCTATATTACTTCAAGTGATGGCATTTGGCTTTATATTTGATATATTTTAACAATTATTAAGATGCAGCACAAATGTGGTTTCATTTTTTCACAAGTAAAACATCACAAAATTACTGTATGAAATATAATATGATATATACATATATTTGATATATTTTAACAATTATTAAGATGCAGCACAAATGTGGTAAAACATCACAAAATTACTGTACGAAATATAATATGATATATACATATATCTATTAATATAATTAGGTTTCTCTAATTTAATAAATTTTGTGGTGACTCAGGGCTGACTTTTATCAAGCTGTCTAAAAAAAACCAATAAGCCTAACTATAGAATGCCATTACTTTTCCATTTAACCACAAAGGCTTAGCTGATGTGCTCATGTAAACTGTTTGATAGCGATTTACACGTCAATTTAAAGCAAAATATCATCCACTGATATAAAATGCCTTTGTCAGAGCGCAGGGGTGGGGTGGGTGGGTTGGCTATCTGACAAGCAGGGGCCTTCACTGTGTAATCTCTTCACTTTGATTCAGCTCTTATGCGCGACAATGGGAAAGGCGGGGTTAATTACATTAATCCCAAACAAATAAACGTTTGGCAGCCCTTGAAAGGCTATGGGAAATGGTCGGAGATTGAAACGACTTCGAGTCCCAAACCCCAAGCTTTGATGGTTTTTGACTCTGGCTCAGAGACTTAAAACACAACTTCGGTTGGATACAATTGCAGTTGAACTGGTTCGCTTTACGCATTGTACTTTCTCTCCAAACTTGCCTTTTAATCCTAACTTTCTCACTGTATAGCTTTGTCTTGAAACGCTTCAATTCCGCCCAACACACATACACACACACACACACACCACGTGCAGACACACATACAAACACACACATTTTTCTTCCATTCTATATAGTTAGGTGTTTATATTTTTTGTTCTGTGTATCACTGTCTTCATCTCATTTACTCTGCTCTTTCTTTTAAATATTATTTAAAAAAAATGCAGTTCTATTTTGGTGTTGAAAGAATAGCAAAACTCAGTTTCACTACATCTGAAGTTCCCTTTAGGTTAGACTGAAATGATTCAGATTGGACCTGACACTGATCTAGAGCTCATAGAATGAATGTTTACGGTTTGTTTTCACATTTCACTTACTGTAACTCGAACTCTAAGGTGAATTTAATAAATACATTCAAGAGTTAATTCTTGTAGATGTGGGGTTGCGTTAACATACTTCCTTTCTTTCTTTCTTTTTTCCTCTTAGTAGTAGTAGTAGTAGTATTAGTAGTAGCATCAGGAATATAGAAACATAATATGGTGTTCCTGTCTACTTCATTAATGCATGTCATCAAAAGTTGTTTGTGCCATACATTCTCAAAACTGTAAACAGTTGTCAAGGGTGGTTCACGGCCAACAAAACATGTAATAGGAAAGGATCATGCCAAACCCAAACCCTACAAACATGTAAACCCATAGCTCTGAAGGAATCTCACTCTGCTATACTTTAGAGTGTGAGAACTAGAAGTCAGTGGAACCCTTCTCACAGTATATCATCCTATACTTTTGGATCAAACTTGGGAACAAACGTTGTCCCAGACCTTGTTGTAGAGCACATTTGTACACAACTAAATTCGTGATGTTGATTTACAATGATGGCACCATGGTACATAATTTGTCCTGGTTTTCCTGATTGGGAAGATTATAGGCCGACAAATTAGTCCCCACACATACCTCATCTGAACTCTTGTCTCTTGACTTTTAAAAACACAGAGAAACGGTCTGCAACATTAACTGATGCCTGTGTCAGATTAAGCTAATATGGCACTAATTTCAATGCTGTGATACAGTATATTAGTTAGGGGGACTTGAAAATTTTGGTGGTTTCTGCATGTTTTATGATTGACATGTCTTTGCCTGGGAAGAGAAACTGGGGTTTGAGGTTGTATTGTCAAAAATAAAGACAGCTTGCTGAAACCACCACAATGTAGCTGCAATGAAATAGAGTGAGATATAACAAACACAGAATTGAATGTAATGCTTTGACAGTAATATGTAATTAAAAACCAAATTCACTGTGATTCCTAAGACGTCGTAGAAATCTGGAAATGCAACTTACAGGTCTTACTGTGCTATATTTTTGTAATTACTGTAATTTATATAATATGTATACTATTTGTAGTGGTTATTTAAGCACTTAATTTAAGTACTTTTGTACATAAAAATAGCTGTATGAATGTACTGTAGTTTATTTTAATTATTTGAAATTTCTGATACAGCACTTCTTACAGTAATATAATTTTGAAAAAGTATTGCAATACAGTGGTAAAATGTAATTATTTTTCTATGTACTTGTGTTTATCTTTGTATGTGTTTGTGAGTGTATGCATAAACCTGTATATAGGTGTGCCAGTTTTTATTTGTGTGTATGTACCAATGTGTGTGTTTATGTGTGTATTGGTCAGATTCAGACTTATCATTAAAAGTTTCCTCACATAATTTCAACAAGCACAGATATTGTTTATGATCTGAATACACAAACATTCATTGTTGTCTGAATTCCTCAAGTCTGTTGAATGAGCCTCATGTTTCACAACAGAAAATTACCTTGAAAATTACACAACAGCAAATTACACAACAGTGTGACGATTACAGCTCTGATCACAGCCATGTGGAAAATGTTCTTTTACCTCCAAAACTGTAAAAAAATAATAAGAACTACAGTTTAATTTTTTTTTTAATAAAAATAATCATCTTTAAAATGCTCCAGTGCTTTGCAACTGAATCTCAAAAGCAATAAACCTCACCAATTTCATTGTAAATGCTGGTAATTCTCCAGGTTTTTGTCTTTTATAGAAGGTCCTCAATCTGTTTTGTTAGTTTAAGCTTTGAAAAATAAGCACAAAAAGATGAATCAAGTATACAGTTACATACATACATAAAAATTGAATAGTGGATTGTATGACTTATGACTCCGCAAGATACCCAATATATAGTATACTCAGTACAATTATTTACTTTGTTATTAGCCCCTTAGAAATACTTTACCGGGACTCTATACAGCATTTTACATTGATTGGTCAGATCCTGTGGGCATTTGGATTTGTGTAGTTTGATGTGATCACTCCTCATCAGGTGCCAGCAAAACCTTCCAAACACAGGCACCACAGCCCTTCAGCCCAGTGAAATTTGATTTCATTGCCTGCTCCCTGCTTGCATCTGGAGGCTTAAAAGCCCAACTGTTTCATACAGTGAAAAGATAGCACGCTATCCTTTAACCTCCTTTGATGTTCATAAGACACCTGAGGGAGAGAATATGGGAGTCTGTGTTGATTACAGGATCCCGTATTCAGTACACATGTTGATGTTCAGTGAGGTACTGTACAGCAGGTCTTGGCTGGATGTTGTGTGCTGTTCAATAGTTTATCCATGGAGGTATGGGCCAAGCCAAAGCTCTCTCCTTCTTGCCAAGCTTGCGGTTTCTACAGTGATAATCGATGGCAGATGTGAATCAGAATTTAAAAGCTTTTTCCTTATCAACTTGACTCAAACCATGGACTTAACTTGAAAAGCCTTGATGTATCGCATGTCATTTTGTGGCCATTTTTATTCAGTTTGCTGTACATCACCTTAAACATCATTTTACTGATCGGTGTCCAAAACACTAACAGTGATCTGCTGAGCTTTACACAGTAGGGCATATTTTATCATCTTTAGGTGGATCATTTTCATTCTAGAATCCTAATGAATGAAGAAATTCAGTAGCTCAATATATTATGATCTTCTTGGCCATGATGACTTGACAAGTCTTGGTCCAAGAGAAATATGTTTGTTAAGATTCATAATAAGTAGTTACAGTTTAGTTTAGTTAATTTAGTTACAGACCATTGTGGATTTCTACTTCCAGGAATTCACCCAGGTATTGCACAGCTCACCATTGTCTTTAGAAATATAATGTTTGATAATGTATTAATATTTGTACAGAAGGGATGTTATAAGAGATTCCTTATTACATGCTTGTAGAAATAATAATAATAATAATACTACTAATAAAACAGAACAAGAAATGCCAGTAACCATCTTTAACTGTGTTAAACTATACACACTAACACAAATATCCAATGTTTATTATAATGTTAGATTAACTAATACTCAACTTGCAGCAGTCAGTGAATAACATTGTAGCAAGTGAGCTGTATCTGTACTACACTAGAGATCTTGTATAGATTTGGATTGGGTGAGATGGAGGATTACAGTTAAACAAGACCCCATTCGTTACGTAACTCAAAGGCTTAACCTACACTCTGTCAGTTTACCCTCCCCTCCCTCGCCAGCTATTGAGTAATACTGTTGCACTGATCGTTCCCTTACATATCAAACATCAAGCATTTGATAAGCAACCCTGAGCACATGTTAGAGGTGCTGGGCGAGGATGTTGCGGCATCATTTTCCACAGCACAACCTACAGTATGTTCTGAGCCAACAGACAGGTGGCTGAACAAACAACAGGGGAGATACTGAGAAAATGACTGTTTACGCTGTTTCCTTGGACCCCCACTGTAATGTAAGATAAAGATCACTGCTCTCGCATGTAGCGCGCATGGTGTACAAATACAGTCTCACCCTGACATTGTTTTTTATAAACAGACACACACATGCACACACGCACAGTGAGAGTGAGTCATTGCTACACGGAAGTTGTTTGACCACAGTTAAGCTTTGACATTTTCTCATGCTTATTTACCAAGGTTCAAACAGGAAGGACATATTTCTCACCTTTCTTATAATGTCAGCACCAGAAACGGTAATGCTGTTCATACAGTAAAAGAAGGAAGAAGGAATTAAAGATTGTAATTGTAACAATGAAACACTCAGAATGCCAACTCTCCCTTTTATGTACAATATGTATTAAATGCTGGATTAAGATGTTATATAATAATAATAATAATAATAATAATAATAATAATAATAATAATAATAATAACAATAATAATAATAATAATAATAATAATAATAATAATAATAAAGCAAAACAAAAAATAGACTATCCCTGAAAAACCAAGATAGTTCCAGGTTTGATTTTCATATATACAGTATTGTGAGCACTATCACATACCAAGATTCTGTGTAATTATCTTGAAGCTTAATACCACACTAACCATTGCAGTTCAGCACAATTGGGCTCTCTACAATAGTAATGAATAGACTAAGCAGTATTAAGTTAATTTATTATAGATCAAAATACATATATCATGCTAATTAACTTAATACATACAGTATGTTTCTATTGTAGATTTTAAAGTGATATTGAACTTTTGTTAACCCATCCACTCTGTCTTGCTCAGTTCAATAGCAGCCCAAAACATAAATGTGTATTTAAAAGTAATACAATTAGATTCTGGAAATATTGAAAATACATACAGTACACCACCAATATGGTGATGTTTACTGGCGGATCTTTACTGAATATTGATGTAAGGAAGCTACAGTCAAGAGTTTAACAGAAGTTCAATATGGCTTAATTGTGTTGCAGACAGATGAGCAGGTTATGATTACTTATATACTGAATATATCAATTAATTATTGATTATTTTACATTCTGAGGCCTTATTTATATACTGATTTACTTTTTTAGAATGTTTGGAGAAATCTTCTAAACCTCAACTGCAATAATCATTAAATAATGATTTCTCTTACGCTGATGTTACCCATGGCTGGGTTGCTACTGTATGAAGGAAATAAAATTAGGACACACTAACTGATTTTCTTTGCTCCAATGATTTTTATAGTCATATTATTGGATTGCAACAAATGGTTAAATTCACTCAACCATTTACATCTGTCATCCTTTCAGTATTCCATATGATATAAGAAATCCTTCCAAATCTAAGGAGTGGAAACAAACCATTTGATCTTTAGAAGAACTGTTACCATTCCAAATGATTTAGCTAAGCCGATAGTGGAAGGTCAAAAACGCTTTGGTCTCGAGTTGTTTGAATAAGGAAACATAAGCAGCATGATTTATACTCCAGAATTAACCAGACCCTAGCTAACCAACTTCCACTCCATGCTGGAAAAACCGTCAGCATTCAGTGAAGTCATCGGTTCTGAAAAAAGGGGTTAGGAATAGATGGGGGATGAGTAGGAAGGATTTGGACCCTGCTGGAACTGCTGAATTGAAAAATGGAAAAAAGGGAAGATGACATTATTTATCCATATGTTGTAAATTATACCATCTGTTTATAATTTGTTTTATTTACGCTGTTGATGCTGGGTCTGGGTTGATTAACATTTTCTGTTGGATTTGTCATCTTCAGGGGGGGACTGTGATTGGCAGTTGGTGACTGTTGTGTGATGTGAGCATATAGAGCTGGCTTTGAAGTTTGTGGATAAAAGTAATACATTCAGATATGACTTAAGGATAATCTAAAAATGAATTTGGCTACATCTGAAGGAGATCGGCAGGCAACAAAGATGTTACTGGTTATTGCTTAAATGTTTCTGTTACATAAAAATATGTAAGAGCATGTACACAATATGTGTATATTCTGTATTTATTCTTATCTCTTGATAGATTCATTTATCATTCATCTTTATTGACACTGCAATATGTTTGCACCAACACTATTTTTTACCCTTGTGATGTCCTCAATTTTATCGAATTATACCACCAGAGGGCGCCATCTGATTGTGTATGATTTCGTGTGTTTACTAATTGTCATTGCTGTGTGTATTTATTTATTTCTTTATTAATTATTTCTTCATTTATTTAAAAAAAAATGTTATGCCTTAACCCTCCTGTTGTCCTCAAACTCACACCTTGCTGTGCCAGCAGTGCACATCATATGTGTGTTAACTTGCTGGATACTGGATGATATAATTGTCATACTTTAAGTCACCAATGTATACAATGAGTATGTGCAAACCTTGCTTTTTATTTTAATTGGATATTGTTGTATGAATTACTTATCCTGTAATTATAAATGTAGAAAAATATTCTGACATAATCCTAAATGATAAACATAAGCTCAACAAATTATCTAGAAGCAGAAATCCGAAGCTAGCAAATACATGTGGGAAACGGTGGAAACAAACATTTAAATAAATATAATACAAATCATATGCAGAATATTATCACAATCAAAAACTAATCCACGGCAAATGGTGTATATTAGTACGCTAAATGGGAAATTAACCATTTCCATTAGTTTTTTTTATCATTTTCCCCCAACAATTCGGTAAACTGTGATTTTATTTGATGTACACTGTATGCATATGTTGAAAATGTTCTATAATAATACAAATTATTGCAGCATTGCAGTACTTGACTGCATTGTCAAGTACTGCATGGCTTTGCTGTGATATGATAAGATAATTTGCTAAAATATATCTTGATGGATTCTTGATTAATCATGATGGATATGGCAAACAAAACCATATACATGTATATGCATTCCCTTACCATATATGATAAATATATTTTTCAAGAAACATAATTTCACCTGCAGCATTTTTTTCAGAAGCAAGTTGAAAAATATATATTTTTTAAGCCAAATTTGTTTATTTGAAACAAATCTGTTAAAATGCAATAAATAAAACAGACATCAAATTAAGATATATGGAGTAAAAAAAAAATGTGGGGAGAAAATATCAATGTTATTTCCTAAACAAATAGGCTATTTAAAATTAAAATAAAAAACAGAAGTCCCAGCAGTCTTCCTACTGGTAAACATGATAAATACATGATAAATACATGATAAATACGAGTATTTATAGATCATTGCCAAGACTGACTCCTGCTGGCTAGAACAAATTCATTCATTAATTCATTCATCTTTGGTCTGTAACACCCACCAGTGAAAAAAAGACAGTTTGACATTTAAAAAAATCTATAAAATAAAATATCTGGGAAACTCATTTGAAACTATCTGCTGTCACCTGCAGTCAAACCATTGCAATGAACGCCATGACAATGTTCATTCCACACATCACTGCAATTCTGCATTGTAGGATAGCTATGTATGTTGACAAAGAATGTGAAGATATCATACGTTTATTACAAGGCATTAACTTAATATGAGCTATAAATAGCAAATAGCAAAAATACAAAAGTGGTAATGGATGCTTGGTGTAAACATTTTGTTAGAAACATTCTATGCAATTTCTAATTAGCCTAATTGTAGACTTTATGTATAAGTTTGTAATTTTATGGGCACATTTTACACAAATGAACATTTTGATTTCTTCCCTTATTTTTCTACATTATAGCCTATTGCCTTATCCATCGTACCATATGCATATTCTATCCATAATCTTTCTCTATACATAGGTATCCCTGCAATGAGCACGCATTGCTGGTGGTTACCTGCTCCTGGCCCTGCGGTATTATTATCCACTGTCCCTGCCTGTATGCTAGTGGCCAGTGCGGGTTTGTCGTAGTCACTGACCTATTACACTAGGTTGTATTATGTAGCGTGTGTTGTGGAAAAGGCTGATCCTCGATCAGTTGAAGAGTTGGCGGCGCGGCATTGCAGAAATGATGCTGCGGGAAGCTCCGCTACCACGAGCGCACTGCGCCTGCGTCACTTAGAGGCGTGTCTCGTAGGGGGTGCTTCTTTTTCTCACGCTTGCGTGACTTCTGGAGTAGCCTACGTGACGCCACGCTCCCTCTTCACCCCTCCCTTTGTGCAGTTGACAGGATCCTTCTCGGGCAGGATTGGAACCCAGTGACAGAGGTAGGTAGAAATTCAACACCGTTCATTCGTTTCTCACTCGATTGTCATCGGAACCCAGTCTTACAAATACAAAATTGTCCGGCTGAACCATCGCGTTATCTTGAAATGGATGCTGGCCACTGTGCCAGAGGAGAGATGCTGCGAGGCCTTTAGCTAGTGAATATTAGCCGGATAGCTTGTGCAGCGCGAACGGTCATTCGCTACGTTAGTGTAAGTGGTGTGCTCAGCAACCCGGCTAACTTGTAATAAAAGGGGCTAAGCTTCCTTATTCACAGTTCAGTTCGCTTAACATCAAACGGCCTGGCTGTCCTGCCAGCTTGCCACACTCCATTGTCTGCCACCGACACGTTACCTATCTTGGTAACTCGCTAAAGTTAATCTGTTAGCTGGCTAAGCTAATGTCAGATGCAATGGGAAGCATACTGCCACCTTGAAGTGTGTGTGTAGGGGTCGAGTTGCAGGGCGCACAGTCAGATAACAGGGAATGCTAAGGTCACAAGGGCAATAATAACTGGCATAATTGAAGGTTACTATCAATATAAACCTTTCTTTTCATGGGTGATGTTAATGATTTCAAAATCATAAAATGTGAGATTGAAGCTACAGTGGGCTGCTACATCTTCTGTGTGTGTTTTATACCATAACACATTCTTCTAAATAGTGTTTTCTTTCATTCTTAGTGGTGATTTGATTTCCTGTTCAAATGCTTCTAAAGTCATTTAAAACATTTGAACAGGTAACCAATTCAAAATGTGCATAACTGATTTAGCTTGTTGGTCGTTTGGGCCCAGGTATATTCAGTGGGGAATGATTGGTAATACCTGTGGAATACTTAAAGCATATACAAGGTGTGTGAGGTGAAATAACTCTCCAACCTAGCTTTGTTTGGTTTTGCCCCTACATTTATAGATTGGATTGTGGTGTAATTGTGCAACACAGGTTTTAGTCACGTTTATGTTGGTGGAATTGATTAGGCAGGGGGGAAAGAACTAAAGGACAAAGGTGAGTTTATTTGTTAGTTCTTACTACAGAACAGACCTACTGTATGGCCAGTAAGTTCACTCAAGACTGGTTACCTCAGAATTCATTGAAGAAAATGATGTATTCTATAGCAAAGGGAAGTTGTAGCCTATATAGATTAGCACTCTTGCCATTCATTCATACTTCTATTAAATCAGTACCAGTCTAAATCATTGTTTGCTATGGGTCATAGTTTGAAATGTAGAAAATTAAATATTATCTACTCTCAATGTGCACACATAGGAATACAATAGGTTTATGAAATTACATCAGATAACTTTGCTACTATTGAAAGCACTTTGAAAAAAGACCTAGGCCTAATCTAAAGGAGGCTGGTCACAATGGACTGTGTTTGATTCTGATATTTTAAGTTTTTCTTCTTAACACTAACAGTATTGTATATTATGTTTTACACATGGAAAGGATGTGCATTATTATTATTATTATTATTATTATTATTATTATTACAAAAGACAAAGCTCAACAAACAACCACTTTCTAGTGTTCTGGACAGTGAACAGAACAGTCATCTGTCATTTCTCATAAAATACAATATCTGTCAGCTCTGCTGCTATGGTTACAAGACCTGTTCTGGTGTGTCACTGTGGGGTCTGGGTAGTAGTAGTGCCGAGCTATGAGGGAGGTGATGTTGGAGAATTGTATCTCCCAGCTCTTCTAAATGGGAGATTTGAGTGCTTTTCCCACCCTGCTTCATTCACATTGCCTACCTACTCTCTTCTGCTAGCAGATAATGGCTATACCTCCTACCTACGTTGACCTTGGAAAACCAGCCAAGGATGTTTTCACCAAAGGATATGGTGAGCACTGATCACCATATTATAATCAGTATCTCTTCTAAGATGGAAAGCTCTACTCTATCTACTTTGGATTATTGTAATTAAATATGCACAATGGGAATTACAATGGCCAAGCTTGCATCTCTGGAAAAGGTTTTGCCATGTTCCAGGCAACTCAAAATAGTCATCAAATTTTCTTTTTTCCAGGTTTTGGACTAATCAAGCTGGACCTTAAGACAAAATCTGAGAATGGACTAGTAAGTATTTCTCAGTGTTCTAAACTCTACATGACTGTGAGGGTATGTTTTATTTATGTCAGTATTAGAATAAAATAGACATTAGGCACATTAGTACTCTCACAGAACTAACTAAGTTTGTGTAGCCCGGGACACAGCTTTGGATAACTGCATCAATACCTGCCTACTTGAAAGATGTATTTTGATTGTCATGCACGATGACCATAACTCATCGTCAGCCAAATTGGACTTTACATTTATACTGGGTTAATTGAATTGGAAACTCCCTTTTACCCCTCCTTTTGTTTGCAGGTCTAAAAGTATGGTTAATGCTTGCATGACATTTATAAATAAAGCAGTACAGTAGCATCAACCCGGACTTATGTATACTGTCTATGACAATGCTAAGAACTAATTAAAATCTACTAACCATTTCCTGATAGTGCTGATATGCTTACAGGGGCGTATCAGACGTTCAGCATGACTCACTCAGTGCAAGTGAATGGCTGAGACTAGACTAGGCTTATAGAATTGGCCAGAAAACTAAGATGAGAAAATATAAATGTATGACTTTATATATTTTTAACTGATGAGTTATATAAAACTTCAACCCCCATACTTGAATGGGAAGACAAGCTAAAGAGACCAAAACCGTTTTAAGAGGTTGTAAACGTGTATACTTTTGCTGTGAAGTTGGCTATATTAACATGGGAGACTATGGGATTGACTCCCTTTTGCAGCCAACCTCAAGTGGACGTTCGAGGAACAGAAGATTTTGGCACTTCCGCGTTGTATTAGTTTCTCAGCACTGGTTCCCACTTGGGTCAGACATAACATATCCTGAAACTGTATGCCTTTTGCACTGGTTCCCACTTGGGTCAGACATAACATATCCTGAAACTGTATGCCTTTTGCACTGGTTCCCACTTGGGTCAG
>JAODUG010052602.1:0-15386 GCA_027564795.1 Aphredoderus sayanus
TGGCATTGGTCATATTTTTAACAATAAGCTTAATATATTATCTGACCATGAACGCTGTTGGCAAAAGGTGCTGACAGCCCTCATTTTCAACAAAATAGCAAACAGCACAAACATTATAGCCTACAGAATCTAATTTATAAATGCAGCGCTGAATTGAAGGCAGACATTTTCACTGACGCACACTCGCTAGTGTTCCAATGTGTTCTCTGAAAAACGCTAGGAATGAGTCTTGCCTAGCCTCTGAAGGACCTGACTTGGAAGGATCCATCCTACTAAGGAAGCATCCTTGACATTGAAACACCCACCGTCTTATATAAAACCGAAAGTAACCGTGCATTTTGCGAATTCAACACAGGGGTGGAAGATGGCGGCTCGTTCTTACAAAGACTTTGCTCATTGACGCAGTGAAGCACGTAATTCTAATTTAAGAGTAGTAACAGTATGGTTTTTTAAAATGGCTCTAAAGCTGCATGCGCAGTACAAAAAGAGGACGTCACAACCCGCGACACGGGAATTCCCGACCACAAGTACCATGCACGTGCCCCGTAGTACAGCATAAAATACATAAGGAATTTTTGTTTTTGTTTTAGACTATACTATTATAACTGTAGGCATAATTAGTGTTCACACTAAAAGTATAATCGATTTTGTGTTGCCAGTAAGCCGGCTGTTGCTCGTGCACGAGCATAGGACCATGTCGCATGGTTGTTACGTCATGACAAATAATCGTCCAAACTGCCTTTACTGACAATGTTGGAAAGAATATACGTACATAATTGCCAAGTCTGGCGCCTGAACAAAAATTGCGGATCATTAAAACTGTTAAAGAAGTTATGTAGTGTGTATAG
Organism: Aphredoderus sayanus; assembly: GCA_027564795.1. NCBI lineage: Eukaryota > Metazoa > Chordata > Actinopteri > Percopsiformes > Aphredoderidae > Aphredoderus > Aphredoderus sayanus. The sequence continues at coordinate 849 of JAODUG010052602.1, forward strand.
CAGCTGGTTCTTCCGGTTGCAATACCCCCCGTTACCATAAGATACGGCTGCTTCAAACCTAGAATGAGACCCTGTCCTCTGATTGAATGCTTTTGGCCAAATCTAACGAGCCACGAGACCGGTAGTCACGTGATAAAAACAAACCGAAGTTAGCCGAAGGTTAAGCACAGCAGGCACAGATGAGAGAACGTAAATTGATTATAATCTCAGTTTGTAGAGCTTGTAAACAGTACATATTTCAATATGCCTAGTATATGGCGTTCTCTGTTTCTTCCAATGTAACACTTGTGGGAACTTAGGTTATATAGTTATATTGATAGATATAGGCCTATACACACTATTTTTTCCTTCTTTGTAAATTCATTCAAAGAAATGCAACTGACGTGTATTCATATTTTGTGATTTAATCCATTATATCTGTTATACTGTTCAAAAGAAATATTTAAGCACAGCACGTGCTACCTTGAGAAAATAAAACGCCCATCCATTCCACTAGTTCTGGAGCCGAATCTGCATCAATACTGTCCCAAAACCTTTAGACAAGTGTAAAGCACCATGCCTTGTTCCTGCGTTTACCTTACATTTCCACTAAGTGAAATCCACCTACCTCGTATGTGTTCATATTTGAGTTACTGTCCAGCAAAGCAATCGCCTGTTGTTAGATAGATGTTACCTATGTGAACACAAACACATTTCTTTAGTAGGTCTAATTAGTAAAATAAATTACAATAATAATAAAACTTTTTTTAAAGTAATCAAAAAAACAACAACAACAACTGAACAGTTCAATCTACACACCAAGATATAACAAAAATGATCTGTAACTGAACGCACGTGTGGTAGCATACCGTAGTGGGCGTAGCCAAATTATCCAGGATATCCAATTACCGGTAATCAACACGCCCCAAAACATTGCCAGTGCAAAGGAAGAACTAAATTATTAAATTATTCATCAAAGTTATTAAGCATCTATTTTACTTGTAATATATTTTATTAATAATGTCAAAAGTAAAAAGAAAAAAAAGTACATAATATACTCAAATATATACTGTATTTGAATTAGTGGTAAAGAGACAATGTCCTCTACTTGTTTTTAGGTGTACTACATTACTGTGCGTGTTCCATTCAAATAATGTTATTTAGAATAATTAATTTTACTTATACATTTTTAGAAATGTACAATTATTATTGGATGAGTTCTTTTTAAAGAGGGTTTGTTCATGGTTTTATGGACAGCTAATAATCAGTATGTGTTCTCTAATCCTATAGGAGGCTCTCATTAACTCAATCAAACTGCTACTGGAGTTACTTGGGGCAGCAGTGGAGAACGGGATACAGCAGGGTGCTCATGGCCAAGTGTTGAAGATCAAGACACCGAACTGCTCCCCGTGATCTGTTGGCGCCTTGTATGGCTGACACCACCCATCAGTGTATGAATGGGTGAATGTGTAATAATACTATAAAGCGCTTTGAGGGGCCTGAAGGGTGGAGAAGCACACTACACATATGTGAGTAGTATGTTTGTGTTACTGCCACATGGGGGCAGTTTTAAATCTCGTGATGTACTAAAAAATCTCATATTTGGCCACACGGCAGCGCCATCTGACTGTATGATTTGTGTGTTTTTCAGTTTGCGTTGCTGTGTGTATTTATTTCTTTATTAATTATTTCTTATGTATTTGTGTTGTTCTTTTGTGCCTTTTAACCCTTCTGTTGTCCTTGGGTTTCAAACTCACACCTTATGGTGCCAGCAGTGCACATCATATGTGTGTAAGCTGTAGAATTAGGTTTAGCGCCTTCTATCTGCCACAAAGCGCTAGTGATTTGGGTCATTTCGACTCAGAGAACATTAAAAGGGTTAAGAAAACTATGAAAACACTATTATTACATTTTCTAACTGCTATGCTCCTAAAATGTAGGTGCTATTAGCAAGACATACAGTAGGTGGGTGCCATGGTTTGAGAGATACAGTATCTTCAGAGATATGAAATATTCCTAATTTCCTATTGAAGACAATACATTGACTTAAACACAATAATAGATCGCCTTTGTTTAATGCTTAGGCTTCAATTATTAACATGAAATATATGTTCATATTTCCATTAAATTAAATACTGATGACAAAGGAATGTCAAATATTTAGGTGATCTACTTCTGTCATTGAGTCAAACATGCTGGGCAACAACCCACTCTACTTCTCAGTCCCTCCCACCATACGGCAACAAGCACATACTGTACATGTGCACACATGTGTACAGTACAACATACTGAATAGGAGCATACATGTGGGTGTCTGGGGGTGCTAGAACCATATAAAAAAAAGAAAACATCTTTTAGGAGAGGGGAGGTCATGCATCTCAAATATTAATTGATTAATTTATGTATATTGTTTGCTTTAAATGTTCAAATGAAGTTATATTTGGTGAAGCACCCTTGCAAGTATGTCTGTTACTCCAGCTTTGGCCTGGAGTAACGGATTGCCCTTCTCTAAGGCTTTCCCGTGACCTAATTCACCCGGCTATCCCACACCCATGAAACAGCCCAGTGGGACAGTCTCTCTGCACACAAATAATGCATTTTCCCATCTCAGTAACCAAAACATCAATATACAGTAGATCACACAGTGTGATTTACTGTTACATTGTGTTTTTTTGTTGTTTCTTTAGCTTGTTGTCATTTGTTGCATGGAGTTAACACAAGGGACAACCTTCTCTTTAAAACCTTTCTATTCTGGTGTGTTAGTACACCATTTATAAAAATGTATTTCACATCAAAGATACATTTTACACAGAACAACAATTATTTTAGTGAAATGCGTATTCATAACTCACTTGACTGTATGCACAAGACAAAAAATATAAAGCAATACAAGTTCAAATAAAAATACTGTACATGTGTCACGGTGCAGTGGAAGTGTCAGAAACCAGTTGCAAAGGTGAAAGGCTTTAATCACAAAGTAAATACACCGCACAAGCAGTGACACTGTCAAACAATACTCAACAACAAAACAAAGGGAAAAAAGCAGTACTTAAGCTCTCTGCCTGACAATAAATGAGACGCAGGAGACAGTGCTCAGCTAGGCAGTGGCTAGTATACAGGTGACGTGGACCGCCATAGCACAGCAGGGCCAGAGGAGGGCGCTGCAGCAGCTGGGGACGTGACAACACCCCTCAGACACGCTGCCCAAGCAGCAGGACACCGCCGGCCTAGGGACAGACCCCCCATGGTGAAACAACTTGATGAGGGTCGGATCCAGGATGTCACCTGCCAGGACCCAGCACCATTCCTTGGGACCGTACCCCTCCCACTCCACAATATACTGGATGCCCCGATGCTGTCTCCTCAAGTCCAAGATATCACTGACCGATTATGCCTGTTCCCTGACCGATTATGCCAGGACCTTGAGCGGTATCACAAACCGCGGCCCCAGATTCCGACAGGACAAGTGAAGGGGTAGATTGACAGGGGTAGGTGGACAGTTAGACCTGATTCCCCGGCACAAACACAGGGGCTTCACAGCCTGGTCCTTGTGCTGCTGCACGGCATGCTGAAGGTGCTGATGTGCTACAGTGTACGATGAATCATTCGTCCACCACAGGAACCCCAGTTTGGTTAGGATGCCAAGGTGCCATGGCGGGCTGAAAGCCCAACACACTGGAATGGCGTCAGGCTGGTGGAGGAGTGGCAGAGGGAGTTCTGGGCATACTCGGCCCATGGCAGAAACACTGCCCACTCCTCTGGCTGGTCCTGGCCATAACACAGCAGAAACCTCCCCACTTCCTGGTTGACCCACTCCACCTGCCCGTTGGACGGTACCCAGAAGAAAGGCTGACCTAGACCCCAAGTCCATAAACGCTCTCCATACTCTGGATGTGAATAGGGTCCCCCGGTCAGACACAATTTCCTCTGGTACTCTGTATGATTGTACGACATGAGTAAAGGTCTGCAGGGCTGTGGGCATGCCTGGCAGGGGAAGGAGGCGGAATGCTTTCGAGAATCGGTCCACAACCACCACGTGGTGTTCCCTTGGGAAAGGGGCAGGTCTGTAACAAAATCAATGGACAAGTGAGACACGGTCGTTGTGGGACTAGCAATGGATGGAGCTTACCATGGCGAGACTCCACCATGGTGACTCCTACAGCAACAGAGAGGAACCTCCCCTGACAACAGGCGGCGACATTGTCCCATGGGTGGGTATGGGTGAGGTACAGGTCCATTAGTAATAGAAAGCCCTGACTTCATACTTTTCCGGAAGGGCCGCTGTCCGCCTGAAGCCGTCGACTGATGAAGTGAGGTTGCTTCATCTGGTTGTGAGGGTTGGGGTTGAGAGACGAGCTGGAGATTGGCCACTGCTCTGGTGAGTTCTTCTTTTTGTGCTTCAACTAGAGTGGTCGAGCCCTCTCTGTGCTCCTTTAACTTGGCGACAAGTTAAAGGAGTCATGGTGCAGTGGAAGTGGCCGAAACCAGGTGAAGCAAATAAGGCTTTAATCACAAAGAAAACATGCTGCAAAGCAGTGACACTGTCAAACAATACTCAACAAGGAAACTCAGAAGTCAGGCAGTACTTAAGCTCTCTGCCTGTCAATTAATGAGGCGCAGGAGACAGTGCTCAGCTAGGCAGTGGCTAGTATACAGGTGACGTGGACCGCCATAGCACAGCAGGGCCAGAGGAGGGTGCTGCAGCAGCTGGGGACATGGCAACATGCTAATAAATAAATGATAACGTCCAGCTCAAACTGGATGTGTCCAATTTCAATTAACACTTCATTTCTTGATTGCCAGTTTCTTACCAGAACCTTATCAGATCTTTTCTCCATAACAGATCATTGCCTGGGAACAGGCACTATACCTTTGGATCTAAATCCCAATCCCAGTTGTCTCAATACTGTAACCCCCACTGTCACGTGTCTTTCATTGTTTGTATCCTGCTGTATCTTGATTGATTACCATTGTAAACAATCCATTTTACTGTCATTGTAACTTGCCACCACATGATTTCCACTTCAAAAGGTTCTCAGAAGCCACCCGTTTTCTCTTCCTTATAAATCCTGTTAACTTCTCTTGCATCTCAGATGCATATCACATCGCATGTTGGATGTTGCTTTCTCCTTGTCCAAGCTTCATTAAATATATTCAAGTAAGTCAACTGGACTCATAGCGGATTTCCTTTCTCTAACATTATGGCATTTACTGGTTGCTTTTAAAATATAGTTAGAGGTTGGGTTAGATTGTTTTCTTGAATTTAATGTAACAGTTTAGTTAAATGGTCTTAACTTGACATTATATAGGAGTATGAAATATGGACTGTAATATTGACAACAATTTGAGAAAGGTATGGGATGTCCCAGAAACAGTTTCTGGGACAGAAATTTCAGTTGGTAATACCAAAAATGTATACATTTCTTTTCTGCAAATGGAGAAAGAAGGAGGCAATTATTATGCAATAATGGCTACAAAGCCTGCAACCGTTCATGTGTTCCACTTCATACAGTACACATAATTTATTTTAAATTCATCTGCCAAAAAAACCATTGCATGAAAGTAGCACTTCGATTATGCATACTTTTTGACTCAGATATTTTGTATTTGAATAAAGGGCACGTGATTGTGAGTTTGTCCTGAACAGACTCAAGTATGTTATCTAAAAATAATTTCACGAGAAGGGGAATGTTGGATACATTGTATGCCAGCATACAATATAGTCCCTTATTGTTCAAAGTTGATCCATGAAACAAAGGTGACACAAAAACACAAACAAGGTGTAAACAAGGTGTTTCATAACCAGTGAAACAGGAGGCAATGACTATATAGTATTATGCCAGTGGTTTTCAAAGTGGGAATCTGCACCTCTCAGAGGGTCGGGGACTGCAACATGTTAAAATGATAATTTTTGTATTAATTATTGAAAGCAATAATAATAAATAAAATATGTAGGGCAACAATAATAACTAGAGGAACTGCTAAATGTGGATAAACCTATCTTATATTAATCCTGTTACCTTTAAAGCCTGTTAGCCAAGAGAACAAACACTGTCTGAGTGCCTCACAACACTGCTCATAAAACTGTTGAATGTATCTGAATGTAAATGATCAATTAATCAATCAATATTTATTTATACACACTTTTCATACAAATACATGTAACACAAAGTGTTTCACGCTACAAAACCATTAAAAACATTACTATAATCTATTAATACCACCCCATATAACGGCCATCAGCCAAACCCTCCAACCACAAACAAGCACCTGGGAAAACAAAAAATCAACCCCAAACATCCGGAGTCCCAGCCCCGCCATCCCCGAAACACTAAGGACCCCAGACCGCCTTCCCAACCACTTCAATCTGAGTCAGAGAATGGAAAATGGAAAACACTGATGGAATGAGCTCAGACATCAACATACCCCAGACTCCCAACAATGCGGTACCAGGGGATCACAACCGAACACAGACACAATGCAGGTGACCAGCTCCCCTCAGTTAAACCCCCAGGCACTGCAGGCCAGGACACACACCCACCCATGATCCAGCTCACCAACCATGCACTACCATGCCACCACAAGCAGAACCCCGGAGATGACACCACAGAAGCACCAAATAACCCAATCCACAACACACCTCCCAAAACCCCCAATGCTCTATCCCTGACCAGTAAACAAAAAAACATTTTAGAAGTTGTTAAAACATTTTAAGTTTCAGTCGCTCAAACCCAGCAAAAACAAAACCCCGGACACCCGAAACGAGCCCAAATATCCAAGGCCCCACCCCCGCCTCCCCTAAAGAACCAAAACCTTAGGGCCCCAAACCACCCCTCCATCCCCCTGCCTCCAGTCAGAAGATAGAACACCGAAGACAATGTAGAAATGAGCCATGGACTGAATCACTCAATACCATAGCGATACCTTCCCCAATTTACTCATTATTCATGTTGTGTGACTGGAGGCTTGTTCATTGACTTCCAATGAAACTTAACTTACTGTCACATGATGCATCAGTGCATTTTAGAAAACTCTGAGGGAACATTTTGGTCACACTGCAGTTTTAAATGTCCATAACATTTTAAGGATAGCATACAGATGTTAACACAAAGTCAGAATTTAGATAAAATACCAATACATATCGTTTCATATTTCAGTGACTGACTTTTAGGGGTGTGTGAGCGTGTGTGCGTGTGGATGCGTGTGCATGAAAATAATTGGTTTGCACCCCAAAACTGTCTTTATATTCTGTGTTCAGTAGCATTTTATTGTCTGCCTAAAACACAATTGTAAGATGTCAGACAATAAAATGCTATTATTGTGCGTTTATGGATAACATGAAATTATTTTAATGACAGCTTGTTCTTCACAATGCTATAATAGTTTAGAGAGAGTGATTTCAGTCATAAGTGAAAGTGAGGCCAGCATGAACAGAGCATGCCACTGAGCATCAACACCACGATTCTGTGTGTGTGTGTGTGTGTGTGTGTGTGCGTGTGTGTGTGTGGGAGGGATTGATTGAATACTCCCTTGTTTAGCCCAGTGGCTACGCCCTTCAAGTCCTGGTAATAACTGGACATAGAGGGTGTAGCCATATTGTGTAGTAATTTCACAAATCTGGACTGACTAGTTCAAAACCATTTCTTTTACAAATCATCCACAAAACTAAGCAAATGATATGTTGCGTATTAGTTTCCCCCAAACTGCTGTATTTACAAAAACAGTAGGCCGTCAGTAACTGACAATTAGTTAGTAAAAGTTGATGATAAATGATTACAAGGTCTCGTGCTTGGTAAAGTCACTTTTGTGTTCTAAAAGTAGCTAAATTAGGGTTAGCACTAACCTTTTAACTGTTGCACTACAACACAGAGCCCTCTGTGGCTAGCTCTTAGGACAATGTATTTGTCTCTTTAAGAGGAGGTGAGGCAAGCTACAGTCTTTCTCCTCCCTCCCTCCCTCCCTCCGTCATCCTCTTTCTCCAACGCTGAAATTCCACTCTCAAGAGTTTGGCATTTCCTCTGAGCTCATGGTTGAAACCCGCAGTAGTCCAGTACAGAGACACAGAGAGAGAATATAAACATATACTGTGAATATATGGAGAGAATAAGAGAGAAAATATATTGAGATACAGACAAACGCCCAAAGAAGTTGTTTGTGTGTGTATGGGTGACAAACAGAGGAGAGAAACCCACATAGAAAGGAGAGATAGAGAGAGGGCATTTTCAAACCGCAGTTGGGGTGATCCATGAGACCACGGCATGCATCATCACTCAAAGAGGAACTTCACTAGAACACACCAACTTCTGGCTTCAACTGTCCCGAACTAAGTGAACAATTTCATTAAGTAGAGAAGGTAAGGAATGAGAGACGATTCAGAGAAAAAGACAACAAGGAAAAGAGGGAAAGCTACAGTCGAGGATATGGACGTTTACCAGTTACAGGAGTTTGGAGCCTGTGTCAACATAGATTACCATTAAAACCATCCCAGCCTATCCCAGCCCTGGGGCATGTGTTGCCTTAACTTTACAGCACACAGTCCAGAAACATAAAGAGGAAGTGGCCAACGGAACCCAGTGTGACTGTGATACACGACCGAGGGGTGGAGAATGACTGTCTATACGCTAAACCTGAGGGTCTTTTGGCCTCTGGTCACCTGCGTGCTGACGGGCTTGGTTGTTCTACACCACAGCGCCAACAGGCTGACCTCAGAGCAGAGCCATGAATCTGCCTGCCCACCGGGAGAAGAAAGCTGCTCCCATTCAGGTCCTCCAATCCTCCTATCCCTTGCCAAGCTGCTTGGGGCTGTCGCGCTGTGCTTCCTTTTCATCAGGTACTGAAATCATCAGGTACTAGTAGTGGTTTCTACCTTCAAAACCACTGTGGTTCATATATGTTGCTCTGAATTAATAAGCAGCTCATTTTCGTAGTCTGGAAAACCTAAGCTTTAAATGTATTCAGGTGGACCTTTGTTGTTCATTTGCAGGTACTGCTCTGCCCATCCAACCACTAAATGTGCTGCTAGGCTCAACCCACTCCCAAAATCCAGTGAATCTCGGCGTGAGTTGCTGGAGGACTACTACGACCGCTGGGTACGTCTGTCTCCCCACGTGGTGGGCCACAGCAAGGCCAATGTGAGCAAACTCATCGGGGACCTGGTGAGGGCAGGGCGCACCAACGTGCCCCCAGAGTCCTCCCTGGCATTCAGAGGAGACTTCCTACAGGTACACGTTAAGATATTTCCACCCATGGGTACAGTAGCTCCAAAAGAGGGTGTAATGAAGGCATCTGAGGGGGCAAAAAGGGTGAAGTCATGGACATGTATTGATTATGGGGTTTTGAAGCCTTTTTAAGTTAATGACAGGCAGGCTATTTGAATATGCTTGCATGGCTTTTGGCTGTGAAACCTCCACTTCCTAATTTGAAGGGGAAGTGGGGCAGACTATTAAGGTCACAGCAAAACAAAACAGGATATTACAGAGAGCTATTTATGCCACGTTTTGGGTACGACTCAGAAGGCTCACAGTATCTTCTTTTGTGCATTCAAGTAAGTCACATTTATGGCCTATTTAATCACAAATCAATTTCCATAAATGTTTCTTATCACACATGCAATGCATGATAAGAAAATGTACCTAGCTTTGCCATGAATGTGGATGTGTTTTTAAAATGATCATCCATCTACCTACCTTTTTGCTCTGCAGGTTGGCAGCTCGTATGAGGAACACAAAGTCAGCTCTCCAGACTGTTTTGACATACTAATACCTCTGAGGGTCCCACGGGGGCTGAAGCTGGACCCAAGGGTCATCTGGAGAGAGGAGGAGCAGAGAGCTGCCAGAAGGCCAGCTGAGAGAGTATCCAACGGAGAGGAGGTGAAACTGACGTTAACCAGAACGGTCAAGAAGAGGACAAGTAAGGGACACAAAAGTGGCAAAGGGAAAGTGGAGGAGGAGAAAGAGAAGGAGAACCATAGTATGCATAAGGAGGCAGAAAGCCAAGAGGCGGTGAACAGAGAGGAACATGAGAAAGAGGTTAAAAAGTGGGGGCAAGTCCCTAGATGCAGTTTGGAGGTGCCCCATTGTGACGAGTGGGTCCGCAAACACCGGGCTTTCACTGACACCTTTCTTCGGCTTCACCCTCAGGTTTGCCCAGGCAAGTCCCCGGCTGGGTCTGCAGCAGGCAACAAAGCCTACAGACTGGCCCCGGAGTCGGTTCTCCGCTGGTTCTATCCAGCCGTCCAGCGTTGTTTATCTGCAATCCGGTATCCTCACGAGCAGCGCTGTGTCTTAAGTCTCTCCCTGTCTGGCGAACATGTTCAGTTAAACCTAACCCCTCGCTCTGACTATGTGTGCTGCCACATTTCCATGACGATACGCTTGCGCCTGGCCTTACCGCTTGGCGATGGCCTCTATCTGGTCCCCACAGAACACGTTGCCCTCCCAGACCCCTCGGTGGAGACAGGCCTGTGGATGCTCTTCTTCCCTCGGCAGGAACAGAAGCTCCTGGGGTGGCTGAGAAACCGCGTCCCTCAAAGCTCGTGCCACCTGAAGTGCCTTCAGCTCATCAAGGCCATTCGTGACCTTGGGGCCCAGGCTCTGGACATCCAGGGTGCAGCCATGTGGAGGTCTGTTCTCTCTTCTTACGTCTTGAAGACCGCCTGGCTGCAGCTTCTCCTCAGCACCCCTCCAGAGGCCTGGGAAGAGTGCCACCTGGTGGCTCGACTCGAGGACCTGATCCAGAGCCTCAAGGATCATCTCCATAAACAAACAATCACTCACCTCTTCTTAGGAGGGAAGGCTTCCACCAGATTGCTACCTGACTCTGTTGTTCTTCCTAAACTGGTCAAGGAGGCCACAGCGGGGGCTCATGTGAATTTTGGTGGAAACCTGTGGGCCAGGGCTCCACCGGCCTCTTTGGACCTGGTGTCCAGACGCCTTGCCTATGCCTGGACCCACCTCCACCGACTGATCAGGCTTAGTCGACCCCAGAGAGGTGGAGCTGGAAGGGCAGGGCATGGATATTGCCAACACCTGGAGATGGACTAAAATGCTTTTAACATGGGTATGAAGAACATTAGACTGCACTAGCTACATGATACCCTCCACATCTCACAAGCTACAGTTTGACTTTTCCATAAATATCAGTCTGGAACCCCTCAATTCAAAAGAGTTTGTCACAAAGTTTCAGAAATTTGATTGGACTGTATTAGCGCCAAGCGAGCATCAAATTTCCTTACATAGGATTTGACCTCCTACCTTTATCTCAGTCAATCAGAATTATTAAAATCAGATACAGCTGGTGGAAACCTAAACGATGTACACTGTTGTCATTATCTTGAGGAAAACCTCAGCTGATTGCTGATTGCTGATTGGATAGATTGTTTCCTACCTGGTCAATAACCAGAGTTCCAGACTGATTAAAAGTTCCAAAATTAAATTAGAGCTTGTTAGATTTAGATGGCCTCGTGAGGCTATCTCTGCGCTGCCTCGCTACTTAAAGCAGCAATACTTTTTTTGCATAAGCTGTTTTTTGCTTACTGACATGAAATACGTGGAATTCAAATTATTATTGCCGATTTTGACAATGACGTGCTCTCGTCATCAACTCACCTGCCTTGATTTTCTGCTTGCCTCTTATTTATGGGGAATTGAACACCATGTTTTCAGCCCCTCGTGTAAAAATCCCTTAATATGCACCCAGCACATGAGCTGATTTGAGTGCTATGGATACCAAATTTTAGTTGAGACACTTAATTGACAGTTTCTCTCTATTTATATAAATAAATACAATAATACAAGGTGGTTCCTTTTAATGTCTTGAGAGGTTATTTTATCAACCTAATATTAACTCCAAGCCATAGCACACGTATCTGCACTATACAGTACAGTACCTTGCTGTTATCACAGTAGACAGCGCAGGAAACAGGGTACATGACGGGTGTCTGATGCTGTATGTTATTTAGTGTGTGTCTGCTGCGTATTTATGGATAGTGTTAGTACGAAATGCCTTATTCCGGTATGCATTTAAAAAAAACTGTATGTCACTGTGTATTTGGATTGATTTTTAGAGAATTTGTTTGTTTTCCACTATGGTCCAGGCTCTGAGTACATCAGGGTAATTACAGGGAACATTCTATTCTCAGACTGATTTTGTGGCTGTGAGCAAATGATGTGAAGACAGGAAATGGTACACAAACACAAGCCATTAGGCATCTTGAAAATGAACCTACATGTCAAAACTTTACAATAAGCGTAGAGTTTGACGTCTGCATGTCAAAAATGTACAATAAATTGGTACTATACAAAGTTGATTTAGGGCTTTCATCCTTTATTTAATTTCTTTACAAATATATACAAACAATGTGTGGAGTTTAAGCCTTTCACCACCAGTGTCACACACAGGCTTAATTAGCAAGGCAACGCCACATCCACCATGGATCATTGATCCATGGTGGATGGTTTATGTAGCCTGGATGACTGATGTGGTTATGTCACCGCAGGGATGAAGCTCTGTGTTGTTCAGAACTTCATACGCATTACAGGGAATGCAACAGGGCAGTCACTGAGGCCTGTGCCTCAGGTTGTGGGTTGGTATAGCAACACCATCATCAGGTATCAGTATTCATCATTATCAGAAGTAAATGCAGGAATAATTTATTGTATTCTTCTCTTCTCAAAGCTAAAGGTTTTACAAAGCAGGACAGATGCAAAACTTGGATTACATAGGAACTCAGATAAAGAATACAGAACAGTATTATGGGCATTACATAATCAAACATCCACAGGAAAAAACATTTAAAATATTAAACTAATTAATGTAAAGAGAATGCTTCCACAACCTGTTTCTAAAGCCTTTAGATGTAAGTGAAATGCTTTTAGACTTTGGTTTATTTAAATAATTTAGAGAATTGCTAAAATCTAGATAATTAAGAAGTAATATTTTCAGGGCAATATTCTTATTTGCACTTCTTAAAGCAGTTAAAACTAAACATAACCATGTACAGTTTTAAGGCATCTGAAAATATGAATGTAATCTTGAGCACAACAACAGTATTATAGGTTCACTTTATGTACAGTACTTATTGTTACAGACGACATCAAATGTATTGTAGAAAGTTTTGATATTTCATGTGGTACTCCCCCTTGCCAAAAATGTTAAGCTTTGCCATGTGGAATTAAACTCCTTTTTGAATTATACAGTGTGTGTTTCTGTTTGCTGCATTTATATTTTCTGTATGCCAGCTATAAGTATAACTTAAAATTAGCCAAAAACTATATATATATATTAGGGGTGTGCATCTCTCCCGATACATATCTAGATACATAGGCTATGATACGATTCAGGGACAATACATTTTAATATGGAACAATGCGATGCGATTCGGTGCGATGCAATACAATACAATGCAACCTGATCCAGGTCTAAATAAATGTATTTGTTTAATGTACTGTAGATAGGCCTATTAATTTTCAATTAAGAATTAAAATAAGATAATTCTGGAAAGTGGGATTATAGAATTAGGCATTTGTCCCACCTTGACTAAAGAAGATAAGCTGTAATAGAGGAATACGATTCATTCTTAGAATCACAATATGACATTGAGATTTCAGCTACACTAAACAGATTGTATCATATTGTATTTCTCAGAGAACTAGCAATACAGCTTATGTAGCCTAAGGTAGGTTGTGGGGGTATATTATATATAACTAATGGCTATATAGAAGTTACACCAGTATTGTTAGTTATTTGTTGAATATTTGACTACTTAGTATAATATAATCTTGACCCTCCTGTTGTCCCTGTGTTTCAAATGCACCATCTTGGATAGCCAGAAGAGGGAGCAGACTGTGGCATGTCATATGTCCTTGATGCAGTTGGCGCCGTCTGCTGGCATTAAGTTAGTGCACTGGGACATTTTTACTCATAGGACAACAGGAGGGTAAGTGAGACTCTTTAGAGAGATTATTTTACTAAACGTTTATTTTGAAGTTCAGAGAAACAAGTCAGTAGCCTATTCTCTGTGTACAGCAGAAAATGTTTAACGAGTTCTGTCACAGTCCGAGTGCGAGTGCAGGTGGCAAAACGGAAGGAATACAACGAAAACCAAGTGTAAGCTCAAAAAGGTTTAATAAAATAAACAAACAAAAAAGGAGACATGTGAATGTTACCTGCATGCGGATACACAAAAACCCACAACCAAACACTACAACACCCCAGCCTAATATACGCAAAAAACACCCCAGGTGAAGCCTATTCCCAATCACCCCAGGTGCAACCAGTGTTCAGTCTGTTCTCCCGGTCTGATCCCGGCGAGACAGCAACAAAATGTGACAAGTTCATAGAGAAACACACAGAGTGGAACAATTAGAACATCCATGGAAAAAGTTTAATAATTTATACGGGGTAGTTCAGTCTATTAAAATTTAAGATATTCCCTGATCGCTTCGTTTGTAGAAAGTTTCTAGCCATGATGTTGAAAATGCACGTTTAACCCTCGTAATGTACTCTGGGTCAAAATGACCCAAATCACTAGCTCTTTGTGGCAGATAGAAGGCACTAAAC
>JAODUG010052612.1:5068-15386 GCA_027564795.1 Aphredoderus sayanus
CACAACTTCCACCAGCTGGCCGAGCCCAAGGCCTGCTTCACCTTCACACACCCCACCACAGGTAAATGCACTGCATTCATATTGGGCTGTTTTGTTTTTAACTGCTCCCGGACTATCCTCCAGGAGCTAGCGGGGTTTTGAACCAGCGACTTCTCGCTCACCCGACCCACTGTGCCCAGAGGTGGGAAGCGTGGGAACACCCCTGCCCCTACTGCCGGAGGAGCCGATGAACCGTGATGTTCATAGTGAATGGTCTAAATACCGCTCCCTCTTTCAGATATGAACAACAACCGCTACCAGTGCCTGAGGTTCTCTGTGGACTGCAACTCGGTGCTCCACGGCTTCGCTGGCTACTTTGAGACCACACTCTACAAAGACATCATGCTCAGTAAGGACGTTAGTAGTCTCGGCCTCTTCTATTCGTCAGCACTACGTCCCATGAGCGACTCATGCTGAACGTCTGATACATAGGCCCCCTGTAAGCATGATCAGGAAGTGGGGTAGTAGATTTTCATTGGTTGTTACGTTGTCACTCATACGTCTGCATACATAATTCCAGTTCGACGCTAA
Organism: Aphredoderus sayanus; assembly: GCA_027564795.1. NCBI lineage: Eukaryota > Metazoa > Chordata > Actinopteri > Percopsiformes > Aphredoderidae > Aphredoderus > Aphredoderus sayanus. The sequence continues at coordinate 5,639 of JAODUG010052612.1, forward strand.
TGCAGGAATACATTTTCAGACTTATAAGACATGAGAACAGCCAGACTCGCCTCATTGAGTTTCCCAAAGTCCAGTATGGTCAATGAGTTGGGTTGGCATGTGCGTCAAATTACTTCTCCTGTCAATTGGGCGGGTCTTCACGCAGTTAGCCCCTGCTGTGTCCCAGACTTCATGCATGTAAAGGCTGGCTCTGAGAGACTAGGACACTGGTATTTCTGAGAGATGGGGATAGGGAATGTGTGTGTGGTCAGGTCTATAATCTTTGTGTGTGTTGCAGGCATCAAACCTGATACACACTCCCCAGGAATGTTCTCCTGGTTCCCAATTCTTTTCCCGCTCAAAGTAAGTTCTATGGACTATGGGTGAATTTACATTCTGTACTTGAATGCACGATGCCATATAGCTGAATGCACAGCCTTATTCGCTCTATTCCTTTGTCCCCTGCCCGACAGCAACCCATCCCCCTGTCACGGAATGATGACGTCATGGTGCGATTCTGGCGCTGCAACAACGGGAAGAAGGTGTGGTACGAGTGGGCTGTTACGGAGCCGTCCTGCTCGGCCATACACAACCCGGCAGGCCGCTCGTACATCATCGGCCTGTGAGGCCGCCCAGCGACAAGCAACCGTCCCATTGTTCTCCACAGGCACTCGGCGTCAGCCGACGTGAATGTAGCCCAGCCCTCCATCATGTGTGAACTAAATAAAATAAAGTAAAACCCTGGACCTTTGTTTGTCGTGAGGCCATAAGCCTGAACCAACTAGGTGTGAGAATCGCCTAACTGGGTCCATTTGAGTTGCTGGCGTTGTTGCGTAAACCGGAGTTTTGGAGTCTGGCTGATTTGAGTTGTTTCCGGAATATTTAGAAGGCATGGACTATCATCGACGCACATGTTTTACTAAAGATTTTTTTTTTTTCTTGTTTAATTTTATAAATGTTGTTTAACCTTTAATGAAATAAGAGCCAGTGAGATCAGGTTATACGCTTAACTACAGACAGTCTGAAAAGCATCATACAGGCAGCGCAAGCACTTTTTTAGTTCACTGAATGTAACTAAATTGTATACATGATATTATCCATATCTATGGCTGACAATAAATGCTTTTACCCATTTTGACAGTTCCGCCCATGGGCTGCACTGCCTGTATGACATGTTGACAAGTATATCTATTGGTTCATGATATAGCAGAACCTCTCCCTTGCTGAACCGATAATATTCCATAGGACAAACTCTGAAATTTTGTTCTTCCAACACAGCTAGGATTGAGGAATGTTAAGCTGTTAAAATCAGATTCACTTTTATTATTTTGTAACATGTTAGATTTGCATTTTGTTTTCTGTTCTGACAATAAATTACGATTCCAGTTCAATTCGCTCATTGGGACTATGCTTCATTCATTAACGGTTAGGTTCAAAGCTTGAGCTATTCTCAGCTGTTTGGCCAGTAGGTGTCACTACTGTTGAAAAGTAACCTACATGTAGATGCTTTATTTTACGTAAATAGGTCAGTGTTCTTTGTTTGCAATTGAATGTTATTTGCTATAGACAAAACTTTAGTGCATGCAGGCAGCCCACCCAAATATGTAGTAGCCCCTGAATAGGCTACTAATACCTATATTTTCTTATCACATATGCTTGTCATAAATAGAATGTAATCTAATCCTATTGATATGTGGCTTTTTATGGATAATAGAGTAAGCTATGCATATCAAGAGGTCAACGTTATATAAATGTAAGAAGTCCAAAATGTTAAGATTGCATCATTAATCATATTCAAGTAAAACCTATTGGCACATGTGGAGTGCGGGCAGAGGACGTGGGATGTCTCCGTCCAGCGGGTGGTTCCTGGCCGTCCAGTCTCCTATCTAAAAGAGGGAGGGGCTTGGTTTCATTGTGACAATTTTCTAGCGTGCTGATTGGTTGTAAATAACTTATTTCACGACTAGGCTGCACTTGCAGTCAGTGGGACACTGTCATGCTCGTCAGTGGGAAGCCAGCAGCGGGAGTAATTCCAAAAATGAAGCCTGTCACTTAATTGCAAGTTTTTAATAATTATTTATCTTTAAATCCAATGCAAGTGACTAGGTGAGTACATTTATTTTAAATGGTTGACTTTCAATACATAATTTCCTCCGTCTCCAGACAGAATACCTTTGCAAACTGGTATTTCTAGGCGAACTATTTCCTTCATGGGTTTTGTTGTTTTGTGAAACAACTGGTCAAATATGTAAATACGGTGATTTTTGTTTTAAATGTTGGTATTGAAAAAAACTTTTATACAGCATGGGCTAATTGTTACATTAAATGATTTGATTTGATTGATTTCATTTATTGATGGTGATACGTTTTCATAACCAGATACGTGAAATGTCTATAGATGCGGCGCTGTAGTCTGTTCAGGCCATTGCATAGACTAAATTATTCATGCTGAAACGTGGTTTCTAAATATAGCACCGCCAAGACTTATGGCCGTCTGAAAATGTAGCTTTAAGCATTTTCAATTATTTCCCACTTGGTATAGAACTTGATTTAACTAGTAACCCATATGTTTTTGCATGGTTTAAATCAACAACGGTCAATTGTTGTAGTGTAGGCAGGGAGCTGTTACACCTGTCCTCCGCTAACGGCAAAGGAGGAAACTGAGTCATTGGCCTTCAAGATGACCGACGGTCCCAGAAAGCGGACTAGCAGCATCAGTGCCCTGTCAGACAACGGGGACACTCACAACAACCCTGGAAAGGATGCTGGAACCACTGGAGTAGCTTTGAAAAAAGAAATTGGCCTTGGCAGCGCCTGTGGAATTATAATTGGCAAGTCCAACATTCACGTTTTCCTTGTCCTTTTCCCCCCTCAGTCATACCAATTTATTTTAGCTAGTAATGTCAAGCACTACTGTCCTAATAGCACCTGCTCAGTGGTCACTTTAACAGGTCCAGCTATTTTGTAGCTGTTGCCACACATATAGTTCCCCTCTATACCTTCTGCACTTTGAAGAGACTTTAAAATGTAATCCCATTAATGCTTGCCTGCTGCTAGTTTCCATTACCGGTTTCGGCCCAAAGTGCTGAGGCTGCAGTATTTAAAATAATGTGTAGGGATAGAATCCCATTCTCTCTTATGTGGTTGAAATCCTTTAAAATATTAAGCAGACCAAAAATTACCATAGATCCTCTTTGGAAACACATCAGCCACCCTCAGTCAGTTTGTAAATAAATGGTTAAAGTAAATTTGGGTAACTTTCTGTAACAGTCAGCCTGCACTACCACCTGTGTTTCACTGACTAAGATGTTTTTCTTCCCCCTTACCTGTCATATGCCATAGCTGTAGTGCAGATTGCTGAATCCGCGTTCTGCTTTCAGTTTATCAGTTCTGTTAGCCGATCTCAATTACAGCATCCGTCGCTGCGTATGAAAACAGCTGAAGGATGTTTTTAGTGTCTCAGGACAGTCTTGTGTGTCCCCCACCTCCCCCACTCCCCAACCCAGGCAACATAATTGGATCTGGGATCTTTGTCAGTCCCAAGGGGGTCCTGGAAAACTCAAGCTCTGTGGGCCTGGCTCTTTTTGTGTGGGTCATCACGGGCATCATCACCGCCATTGGCGCTCTCTGCTACGCAGAGCTGGGCGTCACCATCCCCAAGTCTGGTGGGGACTACTCCTATGTCAAGGACATCTTCGGAGGCCTCGCTGGGTGAGAAGTGGGGGCTTTTGTCAAAGCCAGATACATGTAGCATTTGTTTAATATTGTCTCCATTAGACTACTGTTGAACTGAGACATGCTTTTACTAGTATCAGTGTTTTCTCCTATGGGGCTCTGATTGAGCCTCTACTGAAATACTAAGTTGATTTGGAGGGGACAGGCCAGTTTGTGAAACAGCACATGTAAGTCTATCCCAGATCAACGACAGTGATACAGATTTGTCGTGCTCCATCATGGTGCTTCAGCATATTCCCGACTTCATTCAGAGCTGTCGGGCCCCAGACATGGTGACGTTGCACAAAGTCTCGAGGGAAATCACACTTCGTACATATTCTTTTACATTATTTTCTCTGTAGGCCACAAATAATCTATTGTGGTGTGCTTGTTTCCTCCCAGCTATGCCAGGATGTCATTGGCCTAGTTTACCGTATCCCTCGCCTGATTTCGTTCAACTGGGCACATTATGCATTAGCGGAAAAATGATAATGCAGTTAATCGGTAATCACATTAGATAATTAGTTCCTTTTTAATGAGGCCTGCTATTCCTGCACTGTGTGTGAGTGCCTTTGTTTGATTGGATCTGGGCACTGGCATGTAGCAGGAGTTCACAAGCATTTCTTTTTCTTTTTTGTGTCCCAGGTTTCTCCGTCTTTGGATCGCAGTGCTGGTGATCTACCCTACTAACCAGGCGGTTATCGCCCTCACCTTCTCTACCTACATACTACAGCCCCTCTTTCCCACCTGTATTCCTCCGGAAGTCAGCATTCGCCTGTTAGCAGCTGTCTGCCTGCGTCAGTAAACATCCTAGAACAGGCTTTTCTTTTTTTTCTTTTTTTACACTTTTTTTTCTTTTTTTTATTGTTTTGACTTGAATTTCGTAGAAGTCACCTTTTGACAGTTGAAGACCTTATTGTGACTACAGTACATAACATAAGGTGTTAAATGCTGTTTGTTGTGCCGAGTCACACATTCTGCCAAAGGGCATTCTTGAGTCTTGTTGCAATGACTGAAGAGAAGTGTGTTTTGCCTAAACAAATTATGCACAGATGAATTGATATACAATTACATAAAATTTGTTATTGATGTTTTCTTTTTTTTAATATAAAAGGTATTAATGTTTTAAAAAAACGAATATAGGGGACATTTACAGCTCAACTAAAATGTGAAGGGCAAAGCCATTTTCATTCTTTATTGAAATATTTGACTGCCGGATTAACTTGAATTTGTGCACATATTTCATTTGAGTATTTACTGTGCATAACTACTGTACCTGCTCTAACTTTTCAGCCATTTTAGTATTTACTGTGCATAACTACTGTACCTGCTCTAACTTTTCAGCCATTTTCTGGTTTTGAAACACTTGAGAACCACTGTCCACAAGCGTAGTGGCCTTGTCTTTGTTTTTTTAAATCCTCAATCCAAGGATAGCTTAACATGCACATTGATTGTACATTATACAAGGGCAATTCAAAACCAGAATTAACACAGCAATGCACTCCTTTTTAGTATTTATAATGATACAAGCACTAATAAAATATTTCTGCAATTTATACCTACAATAACAATTCTTATCACTAATGTGATGAACAACAAACCGGACAAGACAAAGTAGAACAAAGGCCTTTAAACCTCCTGTCGCCCTCCTATTTCAATCTTCTAATGCCAGAACATAGTGCTATCTGATTGTCGTTCTCTTTAGTGTCAATGTGTGTGTTAGTGTCTGTATTTATTTTCATGCCTTTGAACCCTCCTGTTGTCCTTGGGTTTCAAACACACTACCTTGTATGTCTGAGTAAGCTGTAGAATTAGAATTGGAGACTTTTATCGGCCACAAAGAGGTAGTGTGTTGGGTCAGTTTGACCCGGAGGACAACAGGAGTGTTTCAAAGACAAAGGCTTCTATACACAAGTAGACAAGACAAGGAAGACAGACCGTTGGATAACAAGTGGCAGGTGAAACGCATGAGACATGATTACTCAGATAGAGGTGGAATAAACAATACTGGGGAAACAGGCCTGAAACAAAAAGTAAACACTGACTATGACAAGACTAACATAAAACAAACAAACGGGAGACGGTGGACTGTGACTCATGTCATTTCTAGTCTCCTGTTATGTTTTATTTATATATATATCCAGCTACTATCTAGTAGTTATGTTTCGTGTTATTTGATGTTGCATCTTGGTCCATGAGAACCCAAATTTTGTTCGGTTGTATACAAGGAGTTACATAGAACTGAATGGCCATAACATTGATCTAATTGTTTTCTTGTACTCAGTCTTGTTGACGTGGGTGAACTGCTATAGCGTGCGCTGGGCCACGCGAGTGCAGGATGTCTTCACGACTGGCAAGCTCCTGGCCTTGGGCCTCATCATCCTCATGGGCTTTGTCCAGATCTTTAGAGGTACTGGCTCATTGGCTGTTCTTCTGATGTTGGTGTGTGTTGCCTTGTGCAGTCTTGTCTGTCTCTTACTATTCTAATGACTGTCAAACTCTTTGATGACCACTCACTATCAGCGTGATGATTGGCTATTGCATTCAACTGCACACACAATGAAAGACCCAGTAGTCGCAAGATGTGGGATTCCACCATATGGTGTCCTAGTGCCTATCATGGAATTTCTGTGATCCCAACCTAAAAGAGGGATTAGCTTCCCCTGTAGAGCTTCATCCCACTCATAATCCTCCACCACTCTCCGAATACCCCCACCGCTTAACCCGGGGAGCCGAGGCTTTACTGACTGAACCACATGGTAATGTGCACGCACACTCATTTGTATCTACTGTATATGACAAAATGGCGCAGGGCTAGATTTGACTGTTTTTCTCTGGTCTTTATAACACTGTAGCAAGTTATAACAAGCCATTGTGCATCTTCAGTTTGTGATAATCAGTTTACCAGATGTGGACTAGATAATCACAGCAAGTCTGCAACTGACAAAAGCATCAACTATTTGCTGCCCTCTGCTGTTTCTCTAGTGTCAGTAAATGTCAATGGGTGTAAGGAAATGTATTTATTTATTGACCTCCCATAATAAATAAATCTTAAATTATTTGTCATTTGCAATTGCCCTTGAATATGAAACCAGTGTTAATGTAAATTAAATATTTTTCGCAAAATGTAAATGGTGACATACAGTAGGAATGAGGTTTGGGTTGCTGCAGCCTTTAAATAGGATCGAGGATTGTCCCTTTTTCCCCCCTCCCCAGGCCACTACTACTGGTTGGAGCCGGCGCATGCCTTCGAAACATTCCGCGACTATGATGCTGGGCTCATAGCCCTGGCCTTCCTGCAAGGCTCATTTGCATACGGAGGTTGGAACTTCCTCAACTACGTCACAGAGGAGTTAGTAGACCCATACAGGTGACATATTAACTAATACCGTCTGCAGCTAAAAATGTCCAAGAAGTCATCATTATAAAACGGCCATACTTTTCCAGAAACCTGCCTCGGGCCATATTCATCTCCATTCCCTTGGTCACCTTCGTCTACGTCTTCGCTAATGTCGCATACGTCACTGCCATGAGCCCACAGGAGCTGCTGGACTCCAACGCTGTGGCAGTGGTGAGAATGCCAACTGTCACCTCTTATCAGAATGACTGGACATGCATGGACAGACTGCATGTGGATCTCGCTTGTTGATCTGCGTTTGAACGTGTGTGTTGATTGAACGAATCACCTGAACGTCTTTCGGTCATCTTGGGTTAATGTCATGTGAGGATTCTCCTGGCTTGCGTTTTTACGTGACTCCCAGTGTGTAGCTAAAGCCCATGTAGAAACTGTGCGAAACCAAAAAATGACTTTGTATTCAACAAAGCACATTCTGTATCTCGTAGATCAAACACGAATTACTAGAATACTTGGACAAGGACTTCTTTTGGGGGGACTGGAGAGTATGTACTGTATGCATGATTAATAGTTGTACAGTGTAAAGTTGCTCTGTTTAGTGAAATGATAGGTTAGAAATAAGTGATACACTTACACAATGGCTTAACTTAAAAGTAAGAGGTTACTGCTTGAATTGTAGTTGCATTGTAGTTATCATTCCAAAGACCATTGGCAAAATGCCACGTCGCACTCATTAGTCACTTGTTAGTGCCAGATGTCACAATCACTCATTAAGTGGCTGCATATTGACTGTAACAATGAATGCTGTTACCATGTCTGTCTGAAGAGTCTTGAGTAATGCTGTTCCTAGTATGTTTTCAACAGTCTCTCTATTTCCACACCTAACACTGTCTCCCAGACGTTTGGAGAGAAGTTGCTAGGAGTCATGTCATGGATCATGCCTGTCTCTGTGGCACTCTCCACCTTCGGGGGGGTCAATGGCTCCCTCTTCACCTCCTCGCGGTCAGTCTGTGCCCTCCCCATCCCCAACAACCCATTTGCTCTTTACCCTCTGCCCCCTCACCGTCTCTGGAGTGCTGTGCCTTCCTATGTGTAAACCACAGCCATTACATTACATTACTATATATATATATATATATATATATATATATATATATATAATTTTTATTTTTTTATTATAGATTTGCGGAAAGCGGTAACATTTGTCTTAAGGGTGACGGTAGAAACAAGTCCAAATATTGAACATTGGTGTAAATCTGCTTTCCTGCCCTGTTCTTGTACCCCAAAGAAGTATTGAGTTATCTATCTATTGCACCCATGGCCTTTACTCACAGAGCCCATGGTACGTAATCACCACTTGGCCCGTTTCCTTCAGGATGAATAGTCTGTATCTCCTTCCTTCTCTCAGATTGTTCTTTGCCGGCGCCAGAGAAGGCCATCTTCCTCGTCTGCTGGCCATGATTCATGTAAATCGCTGCACCCCCATACCAGCCCTGGTTTTCACGGTGAGTCCCACCCTGAGTGTGCTGTGCAGACTGGGTTATTGACCTTTTCTTGATCATTTCTTCTTCCCATTTGTGAGGGGAAACTAAGTTTGTACACCCTTCTACTTACTCTACTCTGTCTGTCGTCCTATTAAGTGTATCTCCACTCTGTTGATGCTGTGCACCAGTGACATCTACACCCTCATCAACTACGTGGGCTTTATCAACTACCTCTTCTATGGCGTCACTGTCGCCGGGCAGATTGTGCTGCGCTTCAAAAAGCCCGACATGTATCGACCAATCAAGGTGAGGGCAAGGTCGAACTAGTAGTAGTGTGTGTGGTAGACTATCCCTAATGGTTTACCGAAAATCAATTGACTATTATATTTGTAATATATTACAAATGAATAAATTCCTGCTTGTCACATTTTATGTTCAATAATACTGAGTGTGTTTTTGAGACGAGAAAGATGTAGCATACATGTCACACCTCAATAATTAGTGTCTTATATTTTTTGTATACTTTGACCACAAGTGAAAATCCAGACAAATTGGTGAGTGGCCCTTTTTATAATGGAAACGCCTATAGCTAGAGCTCTGAAACAATATGTGCTCCATTTGCTTTTGTCAGACATTCAGCTACAGTAGCTGCAGTGGTATCAAATAACCCATGTTGTTATCATAATTAACCTCTAGGGGTCTCTCATTCAGGTGAGCCTGCTCTGGCCAGTGATCTATTTGCTCTTCTGGGCCTTCCTACTGGTGTTCTCGCTCTGGTCTGAGCCTGTGGTTTGTGGCATCGGCCTGGCCATAATGATGACCGGTGTCCCCATCTACTACCTGGGGGTCTACTGGGAAAACAAGCCACAGTGCTTCGACACCTTAATGGGTAAGAGTGTGTTTGTTTGTTTTTTATTATAAAGACATTCCCCCCATCTTGCCTAGAATGCTTGTTCTAATGCTTAGATGTTGGCAGAGCAGGCCAAAGATGGAATGCCTCAAGACTGCAAGCATCTAGCCGGTGTAGTCTTTTAAACTACTAGGGATGTCACTCGTACATTTTCACAGCTACGCCTACAACTTAACACCTCTCAAAGCTAACTATTAACCCTTGTAATGTACTCAGAAATCTCGTGTTTTGCCACACGGCGGCGCCATCTGATTGTGTATGATTTATGTGTTTTTCAATTGGCATTGCTGTGTGTATTTATTTATT
>JAODUG010052633.1:0-36818 GCA_027564795.1 Aphredoderus sayanus
CTGTCTTTATTTAATTAAAGTATATTTTCCGTTTTGCAAACTAGTCTGTCAGCCTCTGTTTCCGCGCTTGGGTCCCCTTCGTTTTCCCCTCGCACGTATCCTGACACATAAATGCTTTTTGAGACAGTATTTTTACTTTCAGAAATGGTTTCTCTATATAATAGACATACTAATGTTTACCTTTTTAAAAAGTATTATAAGGGAGCTTTAAGATTGCATTCAGAATATATATATATATATGTATATATATATATATATATATTTGCATATAATACATTACAAAATGTGTTAATGATAAACTTTCAGTTTCAGTTTACTTAGTGATAAATGATGAATTAAAATATTTGTATAACTATTTTCCTTTCTGTTGTGTTGGTTTTGTAGCAAGCTCGTAAGCCCTATGACGTACGAGATGTGATTGAACAATACTCACAGGGTCACCTCAACCTCATGGTGCGAATTAAAGAACTGCAAAGAAGGTGAGGTATTTCCAGACCATCTAATTAATATAAGATTGATCTGTCAGCTCTGACAGATCAATCTTATATTAATTGCTTGATGGGCTACAGAAATCTTTTTTTATATTTACAGTATATTTAACAATAACTGTTTGTAGTATACTGTATGTGGGGATTGATGGACTGTGTGATCTCAGGGGCAGCAAAGAGAGAGAGAGAGAGAGAAACCAAGCAAATTCATGACACATGAAACTACTGTAACAGACCATTAACATAAATCACCTTTTGTCTTTTCTCCTAGACTGGACCAGTCTCTTGGAAAACTGACGTTATTTCAGTCGAACTCAGGTACTATGGAATTCCCCTATGGTACACTGTATCACTAAACACTAGAGTACTGTTTATTCCATTGTTGTATTATTGACCTGACTAGTATTGACGTTTTCTTTCCTGAAGATCGTGCCAAAGACAAAGGCACCAACACTATTGGATCCAGACTTAAAAGAATGGAAGAAAAAGTAAGGATCGTTAATAAAAAATTTAAATTATGCCATACAACAACACAACACAATACACTCAAAAGTTTTAAATTGTAGCTGTAACTAAATTCCTCAATATACTCATTATAATTGAGTTTAGAGTGTAAAGGTTTATTTCCATGAGTAAAACGGTAGTATTAACCACATGATTGAGGTATAAATGGGTTTGAAGCACTACAGTATAACGAGTTTTTTTAGTAGTGCAATGAAAGCAGTAGCATTCCTAGAGTAAAACCAACATTTCCCATGAGCCCCACTGCTTCTTGCCACAGAGAGGTACTTGGATGTGGTACATTAATAATCTATTCGTAAGATTTTTGGAGGAATCTGGTAAGCATGGAATATCTTTACAATGAAATTCTCAACTTTATCCCTGATGGTCTCATTTTCTTATTTCACAAAATCATGGAAACTGTTAAATAGACTATTAGTTATAAATTAAATAGATACAGACAAACTCTTTGGCAAATGTCTCTGTTTCAATTTCTCCTCCATACAAATATTTTGCATGTCAGCCTGTGTGTTGATGCTAAGTTGCTAACATGCTGTTACATGTGTTGCAATTGTTGTAGATAACACATATGGACCACACGCTTAATCGCATCACAGAGTCCCTGGCCTGTCTGCTGGACCGGGGGGACGTTGGCGGGGGAGATGGGGGAGGAAGAGGGCGACCGCGGAGCAGAAGGACCTTGAACGTCCTCCCCACCCAGGATAGCTTGCCCAGCTACGAGCAGCTCTCCTCCTCCATGTCCGCTACCTCTGTAAGCACCAGCAGAAACACCTTCACCTACCCTGACCAACCTGGCAACGCCTCCATCAGTCACAATGACAGCTCCTGAAGGGGGATGGGGGGTGCCGGGGGTGTTCTCCCAGGCATTGCTCCCCACATTGTAATACGTATTGTTTATTCAGATCTGATGTTGTTTTCGCTCCTCCTGGTCTCCTGCCCTGTCTTCTCTCTCCCTCAGTCAAAAAGGATGATAAATGGGTGACATTTAGAGAGTCCAAATATTGCATATTTACTTCTTGATAGATGACACAATCAGACATTGATAGCTGTATTAGATTTATTTTCTGGCATTCAGTTAGTGTAGAATGATTTATACACAGTAGCTAAATTCTGTGTCATGATAATTCAGAATTGTTATCAGTGATGACAAGTTTATGGAGTTTATGGTATATATAATACATTCCCTAATCCCCAAATTTGTTTTCTGTCCATTTCATTTTTAAATTGATTCAAAATAGTATTAATTTCAAATGCCATAATGCAATTTACTGTTTGCTTGTGTAATAATGTGTATATAATTACTGTATGTGCATTTCATTCACCTCATTCAATTAAATGTTTTGATTGCATTTTGTATGCTGAGAAATATTATGTAGGAATAAAAGAAATGTGACAAATATGAACTGTTGTACCTCTTCACTGCTGGGTACAGACATGGTCTCCTCTGCTACAGCTGCATAATGCTGCCTCAAATATTCAGAAACAATATAATGAGGAGAAAATTGCCATTATCTGGAAGGTGTGACTACCAGATTTATATGCGTGCAGGCCTTGAGATACTATTTTCATTTATTGACTGAATAAAATTGCATTTGTTTTAGATCATCCTAATGCCACCAATGAGTACCCAGTTTTGCTATTCAAATATGTAATTTAGCATACCAATGCAGGCACACATACACGTGCGCATGCACGCACAAATGGTGCACATCCACACACTTTCATACGAAGTCCAATCTGTACAGAGGCGCTCCCTCACATACGTGCACACACACCTGCAATAAGTAAGTCTAGCAGCCAATATAAACTAGTCAAGCATTTATCTCAGGCACCACTTATGTCTGAGACTCCATACTACTAGAAATGGGGTTGTTAGCTTCCTCAATGCCTTGAGGGGCGCTGGGGGGTGGATGCAGCCAACAGCTCTTTCTATACATTCATCTTTAGACCAGTGACCTTTGGGCAGCAGATGGTGACCTTGTCCACACTGGACATCCATGGGGTGTCCATGCATTCCATCACACTAGTAGCCTTGTGGATAAAAGACCAAAATGACCATCTGGACTCTGCCTTCTGCCACTGGTGTCCACAACAATGACTCCACCTACTTAAGTGTGCTAAGTGTGGTCAGCCTTTGTACTGCCTTGGAGGTGGGTGAGGGGAAAGTATTGTTATGGGGATGAAGTGATGTTTATGGGCTTCATAGAATGTTTCGTTTATTGGTGCCTTTTCACCATGGGAACAAGAAACAAATAGTTCAATCTCCCCACCCCCAGAATGTAAATATGCTAATATATGTATACTGTAAAATAGTCATATTTTTATTTAGTAACAACCATACTGTATATAATACTAATATGTTAATGTGTAACAGCCATAGGCTCTTTGTTCAATAGTTTAAAAAACCCAGTGTCAGACTTATCTGCCTCATTTGGCACCAAATCAACCTTTTTGTTTTCTTTCCTATATATTTTTTTACATTTAAGTAATTACTAATAAGGTAAAAACAGGACACATGTTTAATAAATACGACTATATTTATATTGTTTGTTTTATTATACAGTTTTATATATTTATATATTACTACACTACTATATATAAAAACATATAACAGTTGCATAGGTTTGAGCACCAAAAGAACAATTGATTAATTGTATTGTCATGTACAGTAAATGTTCCCTGTGGTTTATTGGATTGAGTTTAAAGTTGTCCAGGCACCTGCATATAGCGTATCGACTTTATTCCCACTATGCAGCTCAGGTCACATAATTTAAATTTACTATCAGTACCACATACTCATCTAAAGACCTGTGGTGATCGAGCCTTTGAGGCCCAACCTTTGGAATGCTCTGCTCTCACCTCTAAGGTTTGCTTTCTGTTGTCCTTTAAAAGGCAGCTTAAGCCACACTTGTTCAAACAGCTATTTATTTCAATTTATTTGCTCTTAGTACACGCCAACATTTTTATTGTTTATGGTGTTTTTTATTGTATATTGCATCTTTTACTGTGTACTGAAATCCTGAAATGTTGCATTGTGTATCGTTTACTACTGTGAAGTACTTTGTGACTGTCTGAAAGTGCTATATAACTTAAGTTTACTAACTTTATAAACCTTTCTAATTCCCATAGTTTTTATACTTTGTTGATACTCACAACAGACTATAAAATGTACTATAAAATAATACATTCACTACTGATATACTGTCAACAATGTTATACAGGACCATAATCGCCTTCATTTGCCCTTTAGGGATTTAAAACAAGGGCAATGGATGGAAAACACAACCCTTGGGACCATTTGAACATAGATTAATTTAGTGGTGAAATGGATTTATTTACTTCAGTTTAAAATACAAGACCATCTGCTCCTATAGATGAAATTGCTCACTTTGATTTCCCTGGGCATGTTAGCGGCATGCAGCAACTTAGACTTTAGATAGTAGGTAAATGGCTGCCAGGCAAACATAAATATTTGCATTCTTTGGCACATGCAGGGCAAAGTTTATAACTAATTTGACTATGACAACGGCCAAGCTGAAAAAGATGAATTGGGGAGAGGCTGGGGGTTGCAGAGCTCATTAGCAACAAAGGCTTATTTGCAGGTGAAAATACATGGCACACTCTGCTTAGTGCCTATTGTCCTCACCATGATGCCTTCATGGCAGATGGCCTCTTCGTCTTTGGGGTGTAACCCCCTCCCCTTCCAGGGTGTTTCAAATGTGCCTCTAGGGCTTCCCTGCTCTATTGGGCCAGTTTTATAATCAGAATAGATGTCAAAGAGCATGTACCATGTTCTTTGACAATAATGCTTACTATAATTCAGTATTCATCTTCTGTAAAGGAAAGCAACTTATGAAAATGTATGTGATTTGCAGATGCCCAATACCTATACAGTAGGGTTAGAGTAATGTAAAAAAAGTTAAGAGCTAAATACTGGACTACATGAGAGAGTATGATTAGACGTTAAAGAAAGTAACTTTTGTCTGGTGTGTGCCATTCACCTTATTACAAAGACAGTAGTGGCACAGTGGAGGAAAGAATGATAGTGTATTGTGTATTTATTGAAACTTGAAACAATTGTTGATAAAGAGTATATAGTCATGACTATATCTGTGGTCCCTTCCAAGGTTTCTTCCCTTTTTTACCCATGAGGTTTTTAATGGTAGTTTATCCTTGCCAGGGAAGAAGAGGAGGTTCAGGGGGTGTTGTTTGTTTGTTTGTTTGTTTGTTTGTTAACTTGTGCAATATTTGCTTGTAAAGCCCTTTGAGACTGTAATGTGATTAAGGTTTATACAAATAAAATTGACTTCACTTCACTTGACTATAGAGAACAGACTATTGAGACAGTGGAGAATCAATAGGCTTGCAAGTCTATTGATTATCCACTGTCTCAGCCAAAGGGAATGGTCCCATTCCAACTGCATTAAAATTAAATGAGCAGTAACAATAGCGTTTATTCATAAAGAATGGATATAACAAAAATAAAAATAAATAAAAAATAAATAAACAATCACAATTGATAGAAAAATATTTATTCAGTCTTAAATGTTCAGAAAATTAAATAACTTAATAATGGAGAAAATATCAAACATAAATAATGTGTTTTGGTTGCACAAATTATAAAGAAATTACGCAATTAAATAAAGATAAATAAAATAAATAATACACTGATATTAATGTATGTAGAAAATAGGTACCAAAAACATTTCAGTGGTGCAGTTAACATATACGTCTTTATGAGTGAGTTATATCCTTATATTCTTTTGCACTGAGCTTGTTCACTGGAAGTTGTGAGAAATGAGTTGACAACAGCCTTCACTTCTGATATCCTTCTCCTCTTCACAAAGAAATCTGAAAATAGAAAGTATTTGTTATGAATACTGTTTGACTTTGATTTCTGTTCTGACCATTTGGAATAGGCCTAGGCCTATATATAAAACAATTTGAGCCTATGTATTTGATCTTACCTGTAATTACCGTGTTACTTGTAATCTTTTCAGTCTGTTTTTGGCATGCCCCCTTCCCCCGAACTGGTGTAACTTCGCAAGGGGTCTTCAGTTTGTTTGAGATGCTGGAGCAATTCTCCTGGTTGGTCTCGACAACACAAAGTGGGGTTTCTTCATTACGGCAGCATGCGCTTTGAGAATGTATATTATCCTCTGTGGATGAATCTACTTCGTCTTTAACCAGTGTCGACTCCAGGTACATGTATGGCGAAGAAGAGGTTGTAGGAATCTCCTCCCAGTGGTATCTGCCAGGCAGAGGTGTGTCCGTTTCGAAGTTGAAATTCCAACGGCGTGTGTCCTGCTCTGCAATTTCTCTCAGTTGCAGCTTCAAGTCGCAACTTAGTTGATCATGGTCGACTGGTCCAAACAGCTTTCTGCAAATACCACTGAGGTGTGAGGTGCGAGCTCGGTGCACGACGGGGCTCTCCAAATTGCGAGGCATTTTTGCGTTTAGTGGTCTTGTTAGAGTTTGAGAAATACTGTCACTTGTAGTTAAATCCCGTTTAATCTTTGCCTCAACGATTCCTCTTTAACCATGAATCTATTTTAGGGACTCCTTTATAAAGACTGGTTGGCGCACGCTGCTCTGTTTGTATACAATGGGAAGTGCGTTGATTGGATGTTAAGGCGGTACGTCATGAATGAAGAGCTGGCCAAGAGGAACAAACGGTTTAAGGAAACAGAAAAAAGATTTAACCTGAAAAGGAAAATCGGTAGATTTATTATCGAACTAGACTAGTTGAAAAAAAGAAAGAAAAATATCACTATAAATGTAACAACATTTGATTTTCCTATTTATATTTTATGCATTTTATTCCAGAGCTATTTTGCTCTGGAATACAGTATAACTTAAACATTTAAAACAATAATGAGATGAAGTTGTCTATGACCGAAAATATTAAAAACGACCATTGGTGGTTTCTTGAATGGAGTCCAGTCCAGTGTGGACGAGGTCATTTTTTTGGTGTCGATAGCTGTCATAAGCTAGCCTATTTGGCAGGCCTTTCCATCAGATTTAAGCTATAATAACAACATTAAGCATATGTGATTTAGAAGCAATAATATAGGCGAACATAATATAACCAAAAAGCAGCTCAGATTACAATAGAGGAGTTAGGCCTACAATTTGTGTGAAGTTCATATTTAATTATGCTATTAGCATTAAAACATCTATTTAGGTAAATAGCCCCCTGAAACGTGACATAAAGGCTTACTGTTGGCTATGTATTACTATTGTATAGGATATATTACTATTGTATAGGCCTGATGACAGGTGTCGCCACAGACGTCAAGGTATGCAAACTGAGTCAATTGACAGTTGACCTACTCCTTCTATGATTGGTCAAACAATAACATGGGTGTTGCTCACCTTTACTCGCCAACTTTCTAAGTTGGTTAACAAGTGGCATAGGTGGACAAGCTGACCAATACACTTCATAGCAATGCAGGAAAGACGTGGCACACCTCTGGTAAGCAAAGCTGGTGGTAGTTTTCCTGTATCTATGTCTTAATTAGACGATTAGCCAACATTGCAGGACATCATAACAATTGAATCCTCCAAATAGCTGTTTGCAGGTTTATTGAATTGTACAGTAAGCATGGTTTGGTGATATTGGCGTTTATATTTGGGTGTTTTTGTGCTATTGATTTCTATGTATTATACAATATGCCTACTATTTACAATACTACAATATGTTTATTGTTAACTACAGTAAGACATTGTTTACCTACAGTAGACATTTGTCTAGTAGATCTATAGACAAATGTCAAATATTTTGTAACAACTTATGATAAAGTATCAGTCTTTTAAAAGATCTAAGAAACAATTAACCTATATATTTTCCAGAACCTTCTGAGCATTGTACTAAGTGCACAAATAATTCCAGGTGTAACATAAAGAGAGGGGAAGACAGGTTCAAGATGTGCACATACACACAAGCCATGTCTTTTCTTTCATATTCAAATACAGTCTTTTGCATGGATAATGTTCTGACCTGTAATCAAATGATGCCCTGCAGAAAGGGATGCTTTTTATCTATATTTCTTTTAGTTTTCCTAACCTTTCTTTCTTAAAAATAACTAGTAATCCAATATGCTTTTTATTTTACCTGTATTGTTCTTCTACCACTTAGCCTGCCTTCTTAGTTTAATGTCTGCATATCTGCCAAACACTTCTGGGCAGGTGGTTAGGGAGGAAGTGCTTTGCATATGAAGTGAGAATGAAAATGCAGCTACCAACTTTGCATGGGCCTAATGTTCTTTTAGGAACCCTCTAGCTGTCATTTCAGGAAAGCATAATGGAGGAACGAATTTAATTGAACAGAAATGTGTACAATGTATTTTACTTTGTGCAGGCGGCCTTACATCCACCGACTCGATGTCCGCGATGTGGGGGCGTACTGGAGTGGTCAGAGGAGCACAGGTGTGTTTCTAAATAAAAAACCCAATAAGTAAAGGCCTGATTTTCTTCATTTCAGTTTTTTCCTGTCCTAACTTGAAATTGGGTCCAACATACATTCAGTCATACTTATAATAAATGTATAGATATACTTGTCCTGCCCTTCATGCAACTGAACACAACAATAACATATACCTTATTTATTTTACAATAAAGGTTGATTTAAAAGGCATTGTCAGAACAAAGGTAACAATCATTCATGCAATCTGTATCATCTTCAGCATGATGCTGGGCTGTCAGTGCTGCTCTCCACTGGAAGAGATGACAATGGGCGTGGCCCGAACCCTGGCAAACAGGCTGCAGAAGGAGAAGAGCCAATGGGCAGCAGGAAGGGTGGGCGATATTGACTTTACTGGCTCTAGTCGGACAAAAGGAAAGGTGAGCTCAGTACGATATGTTTCAATGGTAATGAAAGTAAATGGAGACTTTTTTCGGGTGGCGTTTGAATGAACATTGATGTATCATTTTGTTTTGTGCTGCCTAGTTTGTGAGGGTTCGCAGCAACACAGACCCAGTGTTGATATACCAGATGTTGACAGAGCAGTGGGGTCTTTCTCCTCCCCACCTGGTGGTGGCGCTGGTTGGTGGAGATGAACTGGCCCAGATGAAGCCCTGGCTGAGAGATACTGTGAGGAAAGGACTAGTCAAGGCTGCCCAGAGCACAGGTATATGTAAAACATCACTGAATTGTATTCTCATTAGCTTACTCAACAACATGAGAAGTCAACAAACACACACATGCACACACACTTTTATATTACTGTATATTAACATATTACATTAAAGCCTATGTGATACCTTTTTTCTTTCTCTTCCAGGTGCATGGATTTTGACCAATGGCCTTCGTTTCGGCATCACCAAGCATTTGGGTCAAGCAGTGCGGGACCACTCTCTTGCTAGCACCTCCTCCAAGGTCCGGGTGGTGGCCATTGGTATTGCACCCTGGAACATGATTCACAACCGAGAGGCACTTCTCACTGCCAAGGTTAAACTTCCTAAACAATAAAGAATCGTACTTTGTCAACTCCCCCCCGCCCCCCTTTCTGGTACTTTAGGTCCAAACTTTGCCTCACTTCTTTGGGGTCATGGCACAAAAGTCTGCTGAAGCTATACTGGATCAGTTATGTTGCTTATGTGCATTACTATACAGCTACATTACATGTTCCTTAGGTGGATGAACCGGCGGCGTACGAGCCACAGGATTTACCCCATGGATCTGTCTATTCACTGGACAGCCATCACTCACACTTTGTGTTGGTGGAAGAAGACCCCAGCAGACCAGGTGCTACTAGTGAAATGAGGGTCAAGCTACTGAAACACATCTCCCTTCAGCGCACTGGCTATGGAGGTATGGATAATGGCTTATCTCACGTTTACAGTTTTGGGGGTGAGGTGTCAAGAAGTGTGAAACCACTGCCATACAAAATTAACATTGCATATTTAAGTGCAATATCACCACATATAAAAGGTCTCGAAGAGCAGAAGAGCCTATTTCCATTAGTCGGTAAATACATACTGTATGTGATACACACTTCTGGAACATTGCAGGTGCAGGGAGTTTTGAGATCCCTGTTCTGTGTTTGTTGGTCCATGGAGAACCCAGAATACTAAAGGTGGGTGTCTTCTCTGTTTGTCTACTATCCCTCTTTTTCATCTAATGATACACTATGACAAACAGTTTGAGTATCCCCATGTCATTCTCCTCCTGCAGAGGATGTACAAGGGCATAGGGAATTCCACACCCTGGCTGATTCTGGCAGGGTCGGGAG
Organism: Aphredoderus sayanus; assembly: GCA_027564795.1. NCBI lineage: Eukaryota > Metazoa > Chordata > Actinopteri > Percopsiformes > Aphredoderidae > Aphredoderus > Aphredoderus sayanus. The sequence goes on from JAODUG010052633.1 coordinate 10,244, forward strand.
GGGTGGCTGACATCCTCGTCATACTTATGAACAGGGGTTGCTGGGACACAGACAGTGTTCAGGAGCTGCTACTGGACACCTTTGCCACAGCCCACCACAGCGCAGACATCAGCAACTGGGTCAAGCTGGTGAGAGAGAGAGAGTGAGAGAGTGAGTGAGAGAGAGAGAGAGAGAGAGAGAGAGAGAGGCACATTAATGGATTAATGGAGCTTCAAGGGCACAAAAAAGTGATACTGTGTGCACTGTGCACCAATAAAAACGTCTAAGGAATAAACAAGAGGCATATAAGAAGTGAAATAACACGTTAAGTGTATAATGCATTTAAAATGATCTTATACAGTGAAATGTGTGTGTGTCAAAACAGCAGGATAACAAAGCATAATTAGTAATGTAAGTACCTTGATATTTGTCAGATCCAGAAGATATTGGACCATGGACACCTCCTTACTGTCCATGACCCTGAGCAGGAGAGTTCAGAGCTGGACACCGTCATCCTCAAAGCTCTTGTTAAAGGTGCAGTATATGCACTGTAAAACACACTGCAGTGCTGACAAATCATTACTGAACTGTAATGATCGTACAGCTGTGAATAGTATACAGCTGACCTCAAGAATTATATTATACGGTATATACCGGTAGACAGGGGTGGACTGGTTGTTGGGAGGTTCGGGAGAACTCCCTTATGGCCGGTCCATTCCAGACCGGAACGGCCGGTGGTCAAAGAATTTTTAAGTTTCAGTTTTTACGATCTGCGATCGGGCCCCCCCGCCGCCAACCAATAAAGAAGGGCCTGTCCATCTCAAATTCCCAGGCTGAATTTTTGTCCCAGTCCTTACCTGCACTGGCAATTTAACTCCTCTAATGTGTGTGTGTGTGTGTGTGTGTGTCAGCATGTAAAAGCCAAAGCCAGGAAGCCCAAGACTTCCTGGACGAATTGAAGCTGGCCGTGGCCTGGAACAGGGTGGACATTGCCAAGAGTGACATCTTTAATGGCGACGTGGAGTGGCAGGTGACAGAAAATACACTTCACTAAAAGATCTATATGGTTTCTTCTGCAACCAATGGCATGGTTGAATAGTGAGGAAAGTGTAAAAACAATTCAAATGGTAATGTACAAAAATTATGGTAAAACGTTAGGTTTTGGAATAAGAAATCCTGAGTGTGTTGTCATGTTTAAGTAGGTGTTTGAGAAAGGTGTGAATAGGGTGTATTGTAATAGTGAGTGACTATAGCTAAGGAGCTAATTAATCATTTAAGCCTTAGTATAGTAAGTAGTTTCCTAGAAGCTTGCTAAACTTTATCAAATCAAAACAAAAACACCTCTCCCTTCAATGCCATTGGGTGTTTCCTCAGACAGAGAAATATAATTTGGTGAATTTGACAAAGTGTATTAGCTTACACTCGCTTACTAACCTATTAATGGCGAGTAACATCATTGATTGTACCATTGCATCATCTGTGGTCTCTACAGGCATGTGACCTTGAGGAGGTCATGATGGATGCACTTATCAACGACAAGCCTGATTTTGTGCGCCTCTTTGTGGACAATGGCGTGAACCTGGGTGAGTTCCTCACTTATGGTCGTCTGCAGGAGCTCTACTGGTCTGTGTCAGAGAAAAGCCTCCTCCACAACCTGCTTCTTAAGAAATACCAGGAGAAGCAGCTACTGCTTGGTACTGCCAGGACTCCTGGGCCCCCGGGATCCCACCCTCCTGAGCAGGGAGATAGAAAACCCCGCTTTACCCTTTATGAGGTCTCCAAAGTGTTGAAGGACTTTCTTCATGACTCCTGCAGGGGCTTTTACCAGAAAATACTAACTGTAAGAGCCATTTTACTTTAATACTGTCACATTCTGGTGTTTGTCTGTAAAAAGGTTTTGGGCCCTATGTTGTATATTTCCTTGTGTTCCTGTCTCTGCCCCTGTTTTTTCTCACTGTTCCCGCCCCTTGTTCCTCCCTAGGTTCTAAGTTTGATTGTGTTATGTGTTCTACCTGTGTCTGTTAGTTTACCTTGTCTAATGATTTTCACCTGCGCTTTGTTGTCTTGGTCCACTGGTCTGTATGTCTTTGTTTGTCTCCCTGTGTATTTACACCCTTGTGTTTTCCTCTGTTTGGCGTCTTCGGATGATTGTGTTAGTATTGGTATTGATGCTCTCCTTGGCTGCTGCCGTTTATTAATGAAGAGTTGGATCTCCATGTTCTGTCGTGGTGTTGTGCACTTGGGTCCAGTTCCATCACATAGTATGTGACATGTACATTATCTTAGACAATTTTAAAAGATAGCATTACGCTATTAAGCACCATTAATTAAATGGGACACCAGCCCTTTTATTTATTCCTGCATCCTGGTGTCATTGAGGACTTGTGTCCTACTTAATCAACCATGCGCTCCACCCTCCACTGCTTGGTTGTTAGTTTCTCTGTTTCTGCAAGTTTTCTATCTATTCTTGTTTATAGTTCCTTCCTTTTAAACTTTCTGAAGGTCAAAATGTTCCATTCCCATAGTGTGACCAGGTTGCAGCCTTTCCTGCAGTTGGCTCTGCCCTTGTAACCTTTGTCAAAACAGTGCATCGCTCATTGGAAACTTCAAATACTGTAGCATTTAGATCAATTTAAATCAATCCAAGATGGGACTTGAAATCTGTTATATACCTCCCCTGCTGAAGAATAGAAAACTCTTAATGGAACACAATGATTCCACTATAGCTGAACTAAATACAGTACAAAATACTGTAATAATACTGTATTGTAAACTATTCACTTCATTGCAATCCATACTGATGCACTGTATTACATGTGTGCCCTCTAGGAGAAGCCAGCTAAAGGTCGACTGTTCCACAGCCATAAAAACATAGCTGAACTAGAGGAGCGCTGTGAACATCCTTGGAGAGACCTGTTTCTCTGGGCTGTGCTGCAGAACAGACAGCAGATGGCTAACTACTTTTGGGCCATGGTCAGTTGTTTTAACTATCTCTGAGTCTATATTCAGTTCAGTTTTGGGAAATTAAATCAATGGAATTTTAAATACACGTTAGCTCACAAATTAAACTGATGTGTACTTACTTATAGCTACAGTAGCGTAGGCTGGATATTTTGCCATAATAAATGATCTGTGTTTGTCCTTTATGTTGATTAATTAATCTATTTTGTTCTATCTCTGCCATATGAAAATGCTGATTAAGATAAACAAGTCCAGTAAATGGAATTACCAAGCACCAAGTAGCCGCCAACAGTACAGCAGTATTATCTCCAAGCACATTATTCAAATGAAGGCCACACTGTATGACTGCAGGTCAGGTAGAATAAGAGGCTTTTGACCAGGTGTTTGATACAAGTCAAAGCAATGAGATGAACATTAAAATGACTCTCCCCAGAACTGTAGCTGTTACTGTCAACAGCAGCATCGCAATGATTTGTTTTCACATATTTTATTGGCACTGCTGACACTGTTTCTAAGACCCTATAAAATAGTACGCTTATTGCTAAATCCTATAGTTACTGTAATTTTGGACATCAGCATTCATAGTGTGATAACTTGTAGCATGTCTATAAAGGACATACTAGCACATGTGAAACATGTTATTTGGGTACATGATTATATCCTTGTAAATACGTGTGTTCCCCTTTACATCCCCCTTTACATCACACAAGAAGGCCTAATGTACTGTATACTGTTTAATGGTGAAGGAAACTACTGTATGTTTCAGGGCTGTAAAGAACAGCACCGGACAACATTGCTGAAATGCAAAATGCAACCACACAGCTCAAGATGTCTGTAATTAAACTGTGCACAATTAGTCAGATAAACAAGCTCTCCTCTCCTCTCCTCTCAACTTGTTTTTACTCTGGTTGTCCAGGGCCCTGAGGCAGTGGCAGCTGCCCTGGCTGGTTGTAAGATCTTGAAGGAGATGGCCCGGTTGGAATCTGAAGCGGAGTCTGCACGCAGTATGAAGGAGGCCAAGTATGAGCAGTTTGCCCTGGGTAAGAAGTGAAACATGTTTTGTGTTTTAGTACCCTAGATTGATTGGATGGAGAGGTAATGGGAGGAGTCAAGAGGAATGCACACCATTCTGCCCTGCGGTGTGCAGAGGCATGCACACTGAGTTTTAAACCAACACAACATAAATCCAGACAATTCGGGAGTGTACCCTTCATATATAAACTTGAAGGACGTTGAGAATTCTGAGATTAAACCTAAGTGGATTATTATTATTCTGGCAGATTTATTTGGAGAGTGCTACTCCAACAGTGAAGACAGAGCTTATGCTTTATTGGTGAGGCGAACCAGCTGCTGGAGTAAATCCACTGTCCTTAACCTTGCAACTGAAGCAGATGCCAAAAGCTTCTTTGCTCATGATGGAGTCCAGGTAACAGACATACAGTTCTACACTTCTTTGTCTATCAAAGCAGAACTGCAATGTGACATACCCCATGATTCATTGCAATACATTACACAGTATCAAAACAGGTAGCATGCAAAATACAATGTGCAAAGTACAATTTAAAAAAAGATTGTGAAGAGATCACATATGTAAAAAAACATAAATAATAAAATAATAAAACCGATATTAAGCAGTAAAAATCTATAAAATAAAATATAAAAATGATACCTTGTTAATTAGCTTCTCTCTAAATAACTAGCAAATATGAAAAAATGTGTATCTTCCCAGTCAGCAAAACTGTACATGTACATTGTACAGGCCATTCCCCTATGAGTCCACTACCTAATGCTGCCCTCTTGTGGTTTTCATGTTTTGGTGAAGGGAATCTATTATGACAACATCATGTGAAAGATAGTATTGTGGTTAAGTTGAACTTTGTTGCAGGCCTTGCTCACTAAGATTTGGTGGGGCGCAATGACAACAGACACAGCCATCTCCAAACTTGTGGTGTCTTTTTTCTGCCCACCTCTCATCTGGACAAACCTCATCAAGTTCAGGTGACCAGTGTCACTCTTTCAGACTCACCTTTAAGGCCACCTGCAGGCACACTCACTGCGTTTCATATGTTTTCCCTAGTGATGAAGAGCTGGACAACCGCAGTGGGGAACAGCAGTTTGTGGAGCTGGACAGTCTGGATACAGAGAAAGCTTTGCTACTAACTGATGATGTTGACCCTTTGTAAGTTAGGAGTCAAAACCAACCTACGGGCATATTGTTTTAGTCCCCCCTTTAAAGTGGACACTGTATTACACATACCTATTTACCTAGGTTGGGCATGTTGTGGATCAAACCAGCCCATGTGGCACATTTAATCATTCCAATCAGTCACTTCTGTCTGATGTGGTTTGAACAACAACTGATCCTCTTGACCATGCCTGCTTTGCATTGAGGTGCTCCCACATGATTGGCCCATAGATATTTGCGTAACTCGCAGGTTAAGTGCGTGCGTATACAAAACCGCCTAGCTGCCCCTCAGTGCTTATACTCCCAAGCTGCGCTTACATTGCACACGCTCACTCCTTTCCATCGGGAGTAGCAATTTACATAAATATTCAAGTGATGCCCATCCGCCTTACTATCGCCCTCAGCTCATTTCCCCTGAGTTTAGAGTCTGGAAACCCTGTTTGCTTTAACGTTTGCACAGCCACCCTGGATGGGGGACCAATCAGCAACCAGGGGCGGGGCTAACTGCGGTAACATTGGTCAAGCTTGGTTTGGGAATGGTGGCAGAGCTAGACGAAGGCATACAAACAGGAGGGTTAACAGATGTGTCCAATGCGTCCCCCTGCCCAGGGACTCATCGCCTGGCGGTCCGGCGGTCCAGAGCTGTGCCACGGTGTGGTGGCGCTTCCTGCTGCGCCGCTGGCGCCGCTTCTGGAGCGCGCCGGTCACCGTGTTCCTTGGCAACGTCATCATGTACTTCACCTTCCTCTTCCTCTTCTCCTACGTGCTCCTGCTAGACTTCCGCCCGCCGCCCCCGAAAGGGCCCGGGCCCCAGGAGATAATGCTTTACTTCTGGGTCTTCACCTTGGTGCTGGAGGAACTGAGACAGGTGGATGGAGCTTGAATATGGAATATGGAATATGGTGTTCCTATTGACTCTGACTGAAGTTATAGTGTTCTTAGATGTGGCTGTCTGAGACAAGCGCACACATACATGTAATTATATTTCTGAACCTTTTAAAAGTATGGTAAGTCATTCTGGAGAAGGCGTGTTGATGTTTGAACAAAACAAAACAAAAACACCTCTCCCTACAACGCCATAGGGTGCTCCTCTATGGCGTTGAACCCCCCACACATTGGAAACACACTTTGAAGGCTAGGATATTGTCGTGTGACACAGTATGCACTTTGTTTGTGTCCCTGTTTCTATGACCAGGGCTGTATAGAAGCTGATTCTGATTCTGATCTGATGGCAGCTAGTAATGAGATATTTGGAGAATTTGACAAAATGTGTATTATCATACCGTACCTTTAACAAGGTGTTCTCTTTGCTATACTATTAAGAGATATTATATATTTGTTTAAGAATCATGTATATTGTTTTGAGCAGTTAATACATTATGTAAACATGTTTGTTCGGAATGTATTGTGTAACTTAGAGCTTCTTCACGGATGAGGAGATGAGCATCTTGAAGAAGTTCAAGCTTTATGTGGAGGACAACTGGAATAAATGTGACATGGTTGCCATCATGCTCTTTGTTGCAGGTGTATCATGCAGGCAAGTTGATTCATTGTAGTGGATGTGTTATTCATGCAGGCCAGCAGTAAGGAAGGAAGGGGTGAATAAATATGCTGAAAGCTGAGTAATATCTCTTGTCATTGCCATCACAGGATGGCTGAGAACACATATGAGGCAGGAAGAACAGTGCTGGCAATAGACTTCATGGTTTTCACACTCAGGCTGATCCATATCTTTGCCATTCATAAGCAGCTTGGTCCAAAGATCATAATCGTGGAAAGAATGGTAACTGAATTATAAGTGCACCATAAAACTTTACTTAAACCTATACACACTTTCCTATGGATCTTTTCACATGTGAACTACATGTCGAATATGAACATGTACTTCCTTTGCTTCTTGCAGATGAAGGATGTGTTCTTCTTCCTCTTCTTCTTGAGTGTGTGGCTCATAGCTTACGGTGTGGCCACCCAGGCTCTTCTCCACCCTAATGACCCCCGGATCGACTGGGTGTTCCGCAGGGCTCTGTACCGCCCCTATCTCCACATATTTGGCCAGATCCCACTGGAGGAGATAGATGGTGAGATATAATGATGCACACAATCATTAGACATTTATAACACATTTGCTTTATGCCCTTTTTTTTTAACCCACGCCACACAGAGGCAAACATGCCAGAAATGAACTGCACCTCAGACCCAGAGGAAATAATCATGGGGACTAGGCCACCATGTCCCAACATCTATGCTAACTGGCTGGTCATCTTGTTACTGGTCATTTACCTCTTGGTCACCAACGTCCTGCTGCTCAACCTTCTTATTGCAATGTTCAGGTCAGCCCTTTGTCAGGTCATGGTGACCCATTGCAATACTTATCATAGTTTATGTAGTGCCGTTATGTCCTGTGTCAGTGTCATAATGATGTTCTGCTACAACATTATTATTATTTCAATCCCGTTCCAGACAATGTGAACCCATGGCTGTAAAGACAATGTTTTTTTAGCAGTCTGAATTCAGACTTTATTAATTTAACATAACAACACAAGAGGGATTCGTTGGAAGATACACTGCTTTTGGTGTTTAAACTAATAAACTGACCTTCCGTATTGCCTCAGACATGTTCATAATGTTGTGACTGTAGTAATCACTTGAAAGCGCATGGTTTCAACTGCCATTATCTCCACTTGCAGCTACACATTCCAGGTGGTTCAGGAACACACTGACATATTCTGGAAGTTCCAGAGGTACAACCTGATTGTGGAGTACCACAGCCGCCCTGCCTTAGCTCCACCCTTCATCATCATTAGCCACCTGTCACAGCTCCTCCTCTGCATGATCAGGCGGCCTGAGGCCAAGCAGGAACACCTTGGTAATGTACAGCTGCTTCCAAAGTGTGCCTCATTTCCATAGGGACATGACAGGTTATAGGTACCTAACAGAAATGACATTTCTCTAAAGGCAAGTGGTTCCTTGTGTATTTTCATACAGACAAAGTAATAGCTTGTTTGTCTGTGGCTCTCATTACATTAACATGTTAATTGTCTGCTGGGGATGGATGCTCTGGGGTGTGTGTGCGTGCACATCCAGAGAGGGAGCTACCAGCTGGGTTGGACCAAAGGCTGATGACCTGGGAAACGGTTCAGAAGGAGAACTATCTTGCCAAACTAGAGCGTCAGCACTGGGAGAGCAGTGAGGAGAGGCTCAAGAGCACCGCCTCCAAGTAATCACCCTCCTCAAAATGTGTTCAGTTGATATATCGCTGGCACAGCCACATGCAGTGATTGTTATGCCTGCGTGCATGATGTGCATGTGCACACACGCACACACACGCCAGGATGTATGTGTGTGTGTGTGTGTGTGTGTGTGTGTGTGTGATTGAATTAGTGATGGTAGAACACTGGTTAAGATTTGTAGTCGGTGTGCTTGTTGTTTGTTTTGTATAATTTGCTGTTTATTAATTCTTAATACGATGCAAGATATTTATTTGTTTCCAATCAAGAGTCCAAAGTTTGTTAAGAATTGTTGGTGGCTTCAAGGACCAAGACAGAAGGCTGGTATCCATGGAATCTCAGGTAAGAATGTGGCATTACTCCACAGTGCACACTGTCATTAGGCCTCATTGTGTGCTTCACTGGAAGGAGGGCTCACAGTTGCTCAACTAGCTGTGTTTCTAGGTTAGATACTGCGGTGAGGTGTTGTCCTGGATTGCAGAGTGCTTTGCCCAGAGCACACTCAAGTGTGATAGACAGGCTCCCAGAGCTCCAAGTGAGTGTGGGTTGATGAAATTAATACCATACATCTGATTTAATAAATGACTAGAGATATTGCTTATTTTATGTTATTATAGTATCTGATTCAGAGAATATTTTTTTGGTATCATTAAATCACATGCCAAAATGGCAGTGTCTTTAACAGGCACTAAAGAAAACACCAGCAAAGACCAAGTTCAAGTTCATCCAAATGGGGAAGTGAAACCAGAAGAAAAAGACGCTAGTCATTCCGGATATGGAGCCAACAAGAAATTCCCTTACATTGATGAATAAAAGTGTAAAATACAACTGTTATGTTCCAATCAATGTAATTGATCAATATACAGTTATGTATGCATATATAATATTTTCTGTGAGGTTTAATCGAGTTGCGTGTTTGTGTTTCTTGATTCAATATAAAATAAAACCCAGGGAGAACAATGTGCAATATTGACATGAGTGACCACAGGTCAGGTCATGATTGTGTTATACTGTCTTAGGTAACACTTATCTATATAGGCAATGCTGTACTGTATGGTCATCACAGGCCAGACAAATTACAATTTATGTTATGCATCAGGTAATTCTATATAATAAAGATCAGATGGGAATCCCCATACTGTATTGTCTTATTTTATCTTCGACACTGGGATCAGTTAAGTTGCCATCATGAAAAACTACAATGTAACAACTTATTAAAAGGTTTTTAAAAATATAAGGTGTGCATGTGTGATTGTATAGAGCCTGGATATTACAGAACCTGCCTCAAGTCACGTTATAAAAATGATCACTGTGGCAATAATAGCTCCATTTTAGGCTAAACACATTAGGTTAATACTCCTGCCACTGACCAAGCACACTTGCATTAGAATTGCATACTTGTGCCCCAGGCATTTACTGTAGGATGGGTCGCATGCATTTTGACTCAATATAAATAGATTTTCGGAACTTGTGTTTACTTCAGATATATCTACTGACTAAGTAAAGAGTTTGTGTTAATTTACATATGGTGAAACAGTTCTTGACAGGAGACTCAGACCTTTGCACAACAGTTTTGCAGTAAGTATAATTTGTTCTGTGAAGATACGCAAATGCCATCATGATGATTTTATGGTGCAGACAAAAGGATTAATTAAATGTATTTTAATCCAAAATAAAATTAATCAACTGTAACAAATACACCATCTAAAAGACAACAAATTGTAATTATCTGTGTCTTAAGTCCAACATCATTGTGTTGACAGAAGTATCGGTAATACCAGTCAACAATCAAATAAAAAGGCTGCATCTATATTTACTATATACGTAAAACCTTTTGGTGAATCACATTAGACAGGAATTATAAGAAAGGCACTAAATAATATTAGGAAATGTGCAAGATGAATAACACATTCTCAATGGTATGGTACTATTAGTTACCAAAATAAAAACATCAATGCAAACACATAATTTGATCTAGTATTAAGTTACAAACTTTAAAGAAAATTAAGTATTACTTTTTTTTAATTTGCTGATCTGAAAGAATGATGCCCAGTGCACAAATAAGAAGATACTCAGTAGCATATAATAATCAGTAGTTAACCCCCTGGGAAATGGCCCTAAAGTTGGCTGTAGACCTAATGCCAATATATGGTGATACATGCTATAGCTCAGTCAGAATTAGCAGAACTACATATTTACTAAGGTCTCAAAATGTTCATACATTTTTTATTTTCATTACAAAAAATAAAAATACTCCTGTAGCTGACATAGCTGTAGCTCCTGTAGCTGACAAGTGGAATACCTACCTGATAAGAATATGTATTCATATACATTTGCCGCAATACTAGATTAAATTATTTTTGCAATGGACATATTTAACCAGAAAGAGGTGAAATATTCAAACTGTATATATCCTATATATTTACAAGTATAAATATTTGTTCTGAAAATATGTATTGTTATCACAATTATTCTATTCATTTTCAACATGGGATAGATATTTTTAATAACAAAAAGTTCAGTATTTCCTTTGCTGACTTCATTTGTTTGGTTTTCACACATTTCTGATCATCCAAACATCCATTATGAATGTAAGTGATTAAAAGTGATGTATAGGTAACGCACTAATCCTGGGCATAAAATAATTAAATCAACGGTGCCTATCTAAGTTCAACATCAGTCTAACAACAAAACATTAAATACTTGAATATCCTATGTGTGAACGTGTCCCTTCCATATGCTCTAGTAGGCTTCAGGCCCTCGGGGCTGCACTGCTGCTCCCTCGCGGCGAAGGGCCGTGTCAAAGCGGGGCGTCACCTCACAGCGCACCAGCAGAGTGTCGTCCTTAACGAAGGCCCGCTGCGACAGCTGCAGCAGGTGGAGGAAGGTAACGTAGCCAAAGCCCTTCGGGTTGCGCTGGTTGGTGGGCTTCTGGAAAGCCTGTAATTCCGGATTGGTCTCCATCACCTCCATGTGGTGCTGCCCCTCGGGCCCCTGGTCCAGGATGGCCAGCCGAATGGTGCCCTGGAAGGGCCAGCTCAGCTGCCCGTCGAACGCCCCTTGCATGGTGTGGACAAACAAGGAGATGTAGTTGGAGCAGCGCGGGGCGTTTGGAGTCTGCAGGTGCAGTCGCAGACACAGCTTGTAGCCGGGCCGGCCTGTGTAGAAGGCCGGGCTGTGCTCCACCACGGGGTTCCCCGACTCCTGGCTGCGCAGGTGAGTGGAAAAGTTCCTGAGGCGCCAGATGAAGATGCCCTGGCACTGCTGGGCCTCCAGGTCCTTCACCATCTCCTCCAGGGCCAACACCCTGGAGCGCAGCTCCGCAAGCTGGCCCGCCTGTGGGGCAGCACGCCCAGTGAAACACAAGAGAACGTCTAGCGGCTTCATTCAAAGGGACTAATATGGATGGAAGTAAATGGAGCACAAACGGATCATGTGGAATTATTTTCACTGACTGAAGAATAAATGAAAGAACGAATGAATGAATGAATGAATGAATGAATGAATGAATGAACAAGAAAACATCTAGAGTTTTCACTCAAAGGGAAAAATATGGATGGAAATAAATTGAGGACAAACAGATCATGTGGAATTATTTTCAGTGACAGGAAACGAAAACACCTCTTCACTATGTTAGGTACACCTTTGGCACACTGTGGGCCCCTTAGTAGCAACTGAGCATCCTAAAAATCCCACAGCCTGAGTATTGCTGCTGACCATGTCCATCCCTTTGTGACCAGTATAGCCATCTTCTGATGGCTACTTCCAGCAGGATAACATGCCATAAAGCTCAAATCTTCTTAAACTGGCTTTTTGAACATGACAATGAGGTCACTATACTCCAATAGAGCACCTGTTGGATGTGCTTGAACAGGATGCTATCATGTTGCGTGATGCTATCATGTCAATGCGGCCCAACATCACGGAAGGCACGTTTCCAGCACCTTGTTGAATCGTTGCCACAAACAATTAAGGCAGGTCTGAAGGCAAAAGGGGGTCCAGTACTTGCAAGGTGTACCTAATAAAGTGGCCAGTGAGTGTCCATGTGTATTTTTATATATATACAGTGTGTGTCTGCATATGTATGCATGTATAAAAATGGACTTCACTGTCTTATTTCTTGATTTTATTGGCTCAATAAAGATTCACTGTGAAGAAGATTTTGATCAAAAACACAGCTACAGGTTTATAAAAAAGCATTTGCTTTTCCTTTTTTGGATATGACTATTGTTCACAGGCATATCTGGTTGGCTGGTGGTGTTTATCAGTGTTGATCTTAGTTTCCCCGGTGCAACCTTTGCACAGTTTATGACAAAATATGTGAACAAACACAGCATGCAGTGTTGAGCACTGCATTTCATTTTACAGGAGACGAAAAATGTGCGAATCAGTACAGTACCTGTGTTTCCTTTAAGATGATGAGCTCGCGGAGCTGGTGATCTTGCTTGACTAATCTTTCGTCCAGCCTCTGCACCTCCTTGCTAGGCTGACAAGAAGCGCTGGTGCTGCAGCTTGTTGCAGTCCTGGGTCCACTGGAGCTTAGCCCGGGCACAGAAGCAGCAGCAGCACCACCAACACAGTGGTCCTCGCAGGAGACTGTGGACAACCCCGCTGGCCCCAGAGACCCGCCGTCGGTGAAGCTGAGGCCGCGCAGGAACTCAGCCATGTAGCGCATGTGCATCTGTGTGAACTCCTGCATGTGCTGAGCCAAGTTGTGGCGCTGCATCTGCAAAGGCACAAGACTGTTCTGCTTAACATGGAGCACAGTGTGGTACATGTGTAGTATGACCAAGGGACAATTGACATTGACCGTCCAAAATGGCAGACTCAGACCCGCGTCTCATCCGTAACATTTCAGGATTGAGAGGATCCAGAAGAGGCCACTTACACGCTCCTGGCATCCAAACAGCTTAAAAGTACAGTCAATGGGTGCTTTTGGACAGTCGGCATCACGGTGAGAACCCATCTAAGATTAATAATAAAACATGCGTTCAAATAACATACTGAGCCATCTACTATCAATGCTGAGCATAGCAAAAATCATCCGGTATTCACAATTTAAACAACCAGGTAAATTCACTTGCCTGGTCTCGGATAAGCTCCATCCCACAGTGTTCGCAATTCACATTAGCAAAGGGACACTGCAGCTCATGAATCTGCAAGGGAGGCAGAACTTTATCAGGGTTGCTTATGACAAGAGTATTATTTACTTAAAAGCATACATTTGTACAACACATATTAAGCAATGTGTATGTCTACGTGCATGTTAACTAACCAAACAAGATCAAAATAATTGTTATCCATTATTGTAATGCTAGAATTTCCCACTTTTTTCTTATGTACCTGACTATCCTCGTACACAAAGCTAGCTAAACAGTCGGGACATGATGTAGGTCTACGATGGCAATGAATGGTTGTGTGCTCCTCTAGATGGCTCTTCCTCACTGATAGTTGGCATTGCGGACACAACACAGTGGCAAACTGACAAAGTGTTGTGTGATTCTAGTTGGGAAAAAAACATGTAAAAACAAACTGTTAAATATTTCATGTTATTACTTGATTCATAGACAACTTGTAACAATATGAAAATAGAGCTGTGGAGGTTATGAAAAAATACAATTATTCGATCTTAAACAGTACAATATTTGTTCAGCAACTAGAAATGCACATTTGTTGAGGAGTAATATGTCTGGCCCTAAAAGAACGGTCCTTCATCTGGCAAGAGGTACTCTATCATTTATTACACAACATTTGTATTATGTGCACTATGATAATAGTGACACTGTATATTACTGTATACATGTGCACTACTAACAACACTACTATACACTACTACTGGGAAAACAGGGTCAAATATGTCCTTAGGCTGGGGCGTAACACTATGGTATTAGTGCTACTGTATAATTGTTACACACTATATGTATTATATCTAGCATCAGCAATATCGTAATGACAAAAGTATATATTACTGTATGCATGTGCACTATGGTAAAAGTGCAACTATATTGGTAATAGTGCCATGATTTTATCTGTTACACGGTATATGTATTATCTATGTTTGCACTATGGTAATATTTACACTCTATCATTTGTTGCACACTATACTGTATGCATTATGCACATGCAAATGCTAAAACTGCAGGCTAACCAGAAGCCCCCTTGACCATCTTGATGACTACAGTAATTTGAAGCCAATCTTCATTAACACTGTTATACAGGTAGAGGCAGAGGGATGTATGCCAAGTAAGTACTGAATAAAAAAAAGGTTCTATTAAAAATCAGCATCAGAAAAATGCTGTGCTGTGGGCTTGAAACAGACTCAGCATGCTCCTCCCACACTGCTGCACCTACAGTACAGTACCTAGATGGTAGTAGAAACGCTGTTTGCAAGGAATAAATGCTTAGAGCACCTTTAAAATGAACATGTGGATAGTTCACATTTATCTACATGATGAAATATAATGCTGTATTCATAGTATACCACATTATTCTCACAAAATGTTATTGTTCTACATAATAATGTACATACATTCTCACCTCTAAATGTCGGAGTTCCATTTTATCTGTGCAGCCAACGTTGGGACACCGAACAGTAAGTGATAGGATTTCCCGTTTGGCAAAATTATCAGGAAAAAGCTGTTCTTCTAACAACATTTCATTGTCAACAGGGCACCTCTGGCCGGTATCGCTGCAGGACACAACCAAGAATGTCAGACCTCCAGATTTAAATGTTATTTAAAAAGGTTCACTATATGGAAATATCGCCAATTAGTTTAAACATATTAAGTATTATGCAAAACATAATATATTGCAAAAGCTATATTTCATTTAACTGTTGTGAAGCGGTAATGTAATGCAGAAGAGATACACTCTAAAGAGTAAAAATAGAATACCGAATTGACTTTTCAATGCAATGCTTGCAGAAACGGTGGCCACAAGGTGTCTGAATAGCATTTCTCAAGGCCATCAGGCAGATAGGGCATTCATATTTGCTCTCCAGAGGTGGGTCAAACTCCACATCATAGCCCTGAAGAGAGGCACAAGCCTGCAGGCTAGTCGGGGTACCGCTTGGGAAGTTTCCAGGGCTCTCTGACCCAGGGAGTGAGTCCCGTTCTTTCTCTAGCATTGCCAAAGCACAATTAGATAGCTCTCCGGCAGTGGCCCCATCATATCGATCCTCCTCTAGACTGCCCTTGTCACTCTCATAGCAAGCCATCTATACATTCAAAATACAAGAAAGCAGTTAAGTAGTTAGTTATTGACACGTCTTTTATTTGATTATTATTGTTACTCAAACATAGATATATAGAAAAAAATAATTCACATAACTGAACATATTTAGTCAAAGTGAAAGATGGATCTGTAGGATACAAGCATTGAACTAAGTAGGCTACTAGGCCTGTGTGTGACAAATACTGTAAAGTAACGACATCTAGTGGAGGTCCAGGAACGATAATGGCGCTATTACAGTATACATCTTATAAAGAAAACGCGTTTAATTATGAGCTAATGGTAAACCACAGTGGGTTAACACACAAGCTCGATTAGCATAGTTTTTGTCTGATCGATACTAACCGGCAGTGCTAAATATTACTGTAACCTAATTCGGCCCATATCTTAGCTAATACTATATTTATTTGATATATATTTATATCTCACCAACTACTTAGTACTGTATGGTCCCGTTAACATACAGTACACGATGTTATTATCTGTTAGCCTATAATTGAACACATTGCATAACGTTTTCGCCACTTTGCCATCCCTGCTCATTGATCTTCAGAAGAGGAACTTGCAATTTCAGACTTGACATCATTCAAAGGTGAAGCAATTATTTGGCAATAGACAATATTACGTCAAAAACAAGAATAACCAAACAGTAAATAAAGCACTTGAAAAACATATGCATCTGTAGAATATTTGTATTTACTTCTAGAAACACTCACTTTTGCCTTGATCTGTCTCGAAGTTTTCGTTTTCTACAGAATTTCCTGCTTTTCCTAACACCAAGCAGCCCACACACTGTAGTGTAAAGGTGAGCGCCTTCATGTGGTTGGAGGTTTGCTACTGCAACTCGATAACTCAGTCTGCCACAACAGTGCAAAAAGCAGACAGAGAAATGGCGGACCTCAGGAAAATATGTCCTGAGTATTCGGCCTGCCGTGTAATTGTCTCACAAAAAGCGAGTTTTCAGGGAAAGCTTTTTATCATTCTTTGCATACTGCTGGATTTCTGCGGAGCTACTACTCATTGGGTTGTCACTGAAGATGGGAAAATCCAACAACAAGTATGACAGCCACTGACCCGCTGAAGCTAACGTCAACGTTAACTTAGCAGGCTAGCTAGCAGAGCTAATTTTGCTAACCCACGATAATGGATTTTTCTAGATAGAGATATGTGTTGTTTCGAGTAATGAATGTTCAGTAAGCATATATGCATATCACAAACAAAGTCCTGTCACATACCGTACAGTACCGCACTGTGCATCGATATATATGAGGTCAATTGCGCTACGTTACGCTACTTTTACTCAGTTTAACAGCTGTAATTGGTCCATGACGTTACAGTAACTTGTATAGTTGACAGGGAGTTCGCCTACGTTATACTATACGCCTGCTTACATTACAGTAACGTCAGTATTTAATACATATATAAATAAAGACGCCTCTACCCATTTAACAACAGTCAGTCACATAGAGATACAACAATATTTACCAAGGTTACACTGTCTTGTATTTGCCAGTGTCAGCCAATGCTAGTGTCAGTAAAATGTACTATATGCAAATAGTGTATTCTGGAACGTCAACTGTAGAGCTACCATAATTATTTTTTACAGGTCGATTCTTCGTTGAATCTCAAGCATCCACACGACGTTGTCATCTTTATGAGGCAGGAGACAAGAGTTAACTACCTTAAGAAGCTTGAGGTGCATACAAATGTTAGCTTTGCCAAGACATAGGACTGTACTGCTATTGAGACAATATCATTGCACATATGAGTGTGGGTGCTTCTTAACATTTATGTTTTTAAAGCTCCAGCAACTCAGCCAATATATGAACAGCTATGTCATTACCTTTACTGATGTATGAAATACAATGGGTATTTCACTTTTTAGAGATTTTCATAGTTGCCTTACTTAAAATGTAAATTACCATATACCTTCATTTTGGTTCTGGTATCTTCCATTTCTTTAAGACTTTCTCACATTGACTAACTGGTTTACTATTGCATTTACTATGGTTAGTAATATCTCATATCTCCAGATTACAGGCTTTTTCTTGTTGATCAGTAATTCACTGTCCCATGACTGTTGATGTCCAGAAGCAACTTGTGGCACAGAAGATCCACATTGAGGAAAATGAGGACAGAGACACTGGGCTGGAGCAGAGACACTACAAGGAGGATGCTGACTGTGTTATGGCCAAGGTACCCCTTGGAGACCTGGACCTGTATGATGGAACTTACATATCCTTGGAAGGCAAAGATATCAGGTCACCAGATTGATTTATACATGAAGGCGAATGATTCTGGTACTGTACTTTACACCACAATGAAATTACAGTCCTTGTCACTGAACTGATCTGTTTTTATAATTATAGCCCTGAAGAATATGTGGATTCCAGATCCCCTCTCCCACCAGATCTTGAGAAGCCTGACTGTGCAAAAGCACTGGAGTTACCCTACAGCATCCACTCATTCCAGCACCTCAGGGTGAGTAGATGTAACAGCCTTGAATACCTAGTGAAGCACAGCCTGTCTGTTATTTTCTTGAATAAGAGAACATTAGCTTAAGGCACCATAACATCATACAGTGGATACACGCTCCCCATCTTAACATGCATACATAAGTATGTAACATAAAATAAAGTCTTATATTACAGGTAAAGCATGCATTTATATCATTTCTTTCCTGTTGTTTTCTTATTAGTTTAACATGTTTTGCAATGTTTTGCTTCATAAATAATAATCCATAGTCAGGCAGATGTGTTGGGAGAGATGGGCCAGTTTAGATATTTCATAGACCTTTGTCCTCCATAGAGTGGAAAACAATCCCCTTCCATACATTGTCAAGCTAGTTTAGCTCTTTCACTCTTGTTTGGTTTAGGGTGTGCAGGAGAGGGTGAACCTTACCTCCCCAGTGCTTTCCAAGGAAGACTATATCTTCAGCTCTCTGTCTCATAAGATGGGACGCAACGTTGACGAGGTGGGCCATCGCATCCACCAGGGTTTACTGAAGGTAGGACTCACCCTTCTCCTTTTAGTAAGGCTTACAAATAAATCAATGGCCGGTTGAACCCTGGACCTTTTCAGATGCAACATGCACAACCTGCAAGCCGAAATGTTACAGTCAGTCATTCTGGAGAAAGCTTATTGATATTTGAATTCGATCAACCCCCCCATTCCCCCAGACACACACACACACACACACACACACACACACAGACAGACACACACACACTGGAAAATACTTTTAACAAAGTGTTCTCTTAACTGTGATTTTTATCTGACAGAAAAAAACTGAAAAAAAAAGCTTTTTCCATTATTGAACACAAACTGTAAAATGAACCAAACCCTGTGTTGGTGCTTGTTGCAGAACTCATCTTCGTGGGTACTTTATAACCTGGCATCCTTCTACTGGCGCATTAAGAACGAGCCTCGACGGGCTGTGGACTGTGTGGTGCGCGCCTTGCATTTCTCCCCACGGTACTGTAGAGCTCCTCCCAACCAAACTGTTGCATTGCTTCTCTCTCCTGTGTTAAGTGTTTTCACGCTGTGTGTGTGTGTGTGTGCGTCATGTTATCCTATAGGCAGCATAAGGATGTGGCTCTGGTAAATATGGCCAACATCCTGCACCGCGCACACTTCTCTGCCGACGCTGCCATCCTGGCCCATGCTGCCCTGGACCTGACCTCAGATCTGTTCACCAGCCACTACACCTTAGGCAACATTTATGCAGTAAGCAGATGACTGTTCAGTCTGTTTAAGTATGTAAGTGTGTGTCTACCATTTAACACTGGTCGTCCTTGTATGTGTTATCAGTAAGGTGATTTATGGTGGATTTATGAAAACAATTTCTGGGCTTTTGTAAGTAGCATGACTAGCCAAAACATGCCCTGGGTTTATGCCTGCCAGTGTGCCTGCTCGTTGCTTCTGTTGTCATTTTTTGGCTGTACATTCTGGGTTGTGTTGATTAAGTGTGACAGGTAAATGCTGAAGTAAATTAAATCTGATTGGCTTTGGCAATTTGTTGCAGTTAAGTTTCTCAGCCTTTTTCAGCATCACCACCCTGTTTACTGTGACAAATTGCAGTGGCATTGCGGAGTGTGCCAGTACATAAATATAATTGATGATATATTTCTCTCCACTGGGATGAAATACTGTTAAGACGTAATTGTCTTCTATTCCTCTCCCCTCCCTGCTGTGTCTAGATGCTTGGGGAGTACAACCACTCTGTGCTGTGCTATGAACAGGCTCTGCAGGCCCAGCCAGGCTTCGAGCAGGCGCTGAGGAGGAAGCATGCTGTGCTCTGTCAGCAGAAACTGGAGCAAAGGCTTGAAGCCCAACACAGGTAGAAGCCAAGCTTCACACTTAAACACAGTTTATGTCCCTAAGGACAACATATGTTGTTTTTGGAATGTGATCTGGTGTATTCGTGTAAATTAATACTTGGAGAAAAAGTGAAGTAATTCCGGTGAATTTAAGCATAGCTGACTGAAACCAAATACAACTCTGCTTGTTATTTTGCCAGAAATTGACCCTTATGAATGTATTTGCTGAATTTTTTTTCTGTATTTTTATTTAATTCTTTAGTGCTTGCCATTTTTATTCATCAAATTCTTTTTAGCTCATGATGGTTCTGTTCTCTTCATACTGTACATGGACAAGTATAAGTTTGAAAAGCATTGGGTTGGAATTTGTATAGGCAAGCCACATGTGTTTTAACTACCTTCCCCTCTTTCCCCAGGTCATTACAGCGGACGCTTAATGAGCTCAAGGAGTACCAGAAGCAACATGACCACTACCTGCGCCAGCAGGAGGCGCTAGACAAGCACAAGCTACTGCAGGAAGAGCAGATCCTGCGCAACATCATCCATGAGACGCAGATGGCCAAGGAAGCCCAACTGGGTGAGACGCCAAGTCACTCCACCAACCGGACCTGATCACATAGCATTAAACACAAGTGCAACAAGCATGACAGGCACTCTTTACAAGACAGCATAGAGCTGTAACCATAGCTCTGTCGCTCACTGCTAACCTCTGTGTGGTCACCACTTGGCTGTTTTCTGCACACATGCAGTGTTCCGTGTGCACTCCCACCATAATTACATCAGTTTGTTCCAGGTCATCTGGTAAAGGTCTACCAGAGACTTAGAATCGACCACAGGCCCTTTGAGTCAGCACATTCTTCTGTGGCACCAGCTCACCAGCAGTGAGTGTTCTTGGTAGTGTAGCACAGTTATCCAGGCCCCAGTCTGTCCAAAACTGTCATTTTGTACATACTTTTCTCCCCTTGAGCAGAATATTCTGTTTTTTGTGGGTGTTTTTTATTTTTTATCACGCTTTAACTTGATGGACTATATTAGTGGGAGTGGTATGATAGGCCAAATCAGACTTTTTTGTTTTACAGTGTGTTTTCAGATAGGAATGTTTGCCATTTCAGTTTTCTGCAACCAACACAACTGACCACACAACTGTAAAAGCTTGAATTGTAACATATAGGGAGATTTTTAAATTCTAGATGGAACACAAGTTTTCCCCACAGAAAACAATATGTTGATAGAGACAGATAGATCACATGGAATTATGTATTTCAGAGAATTGCATTATTGTGGTTGTGTGTACTCTGCTGCTCACACTTCCCAAAACATAATTATCAATAAATCAAGGCCGCAAAAGAACCCCTTGGCTAACAGAACAGTCAAAGCATGAACGGTTACATGTTGCATGCTTGCATATCTAACGTCTGTGTATGTTTGCGTATGTGAACGCTACACAGGGAACCACCAGATGTGTCGTCTGGGCCAGCAACAGCACAGCCTCTTCTGTCCATTCGACCTGCCTGTACGCTATCACCGTGGCGATCTGTTCGAACACGTTCACTACGTCCAAGTGAGTTTTGTTGAAGGGTCAACCTTGGCAAAGCAGATCTGTTGAGCTGATACTGACGATTGATACTTCTACTGAACTATATGTGGGATATCCTGTGTTTTGGTTTTATTTGATTGTATCTTTGCTTCAGTGCTTTCCAGTTGAACTCCCCTTTTCCTTGTGCCACACATGCACATTGGGGGTGGGGGGGTTATAAGACATGAACCACTGTGTGGGGGAGTAGGTATGGTCTAGAGATGTGTGTGTGTGTGTGTGTGTGTGTGTGTGTGTGTGTGTGTTGTCACGACCAGGCTCATGGATGGGACAAATGGTGCAATCCATTGCAAGTCGGAAGTCTATTTCCGAGTCTGGAATCCTGACAATCTAAATGTGTCCCAATGCATATGCTCGGGAAAACATTGCAAAGTTATCCTTACGGAAAGTCTTTAAACTTCACCAAGCATCTACTGAGGACCAATAGCCACCAGTTAGTCTATTTGTCCACAGCTCCATAAGTGAAAAGAAAAGCTAACACTAGAGCATCTGATTTAACAGATTAGCGCACGAAATGAGACGGAAGGCGTAGACCAGTAGACTACTGCATGCTCACAATACAAACGCTATAGGATGTAAGGTTTGTAAGATATTTTTGCTTCTTGTTAACTGTGTTATGCCATGCTACCACATTGCTGTGATGTCATGTGTGCTGTTATGTCGGAGAACTCGGGCTTGACCTCCGACATGTAAAAGTGCAATGGAACCTTGCCTGAGTTTTCGACTTGAAACTCCAACTTGAATGAGTATTCCACTGCACTTTTCCATGTCGGAGCTCGTTTTGTTCCGAGTACAATGGATTTCACCAAAAGTAATAGAGGACCTCTGGAGTTTAAAGTTTAAGTAGGTTTAATCGACAAAATTTAGACAAATGACGACACAAAAACAATCTGATGTTGTGTGTTAGTCAGTTATGTCGTGAGTGGGTGCAGGTAAGTCTCGAATGAGCAGTGTCCTGCCTTCAGCCAAGTCAGCTCTTTTATATCCATGTGCTTCCAATCAGCCGGCCGTCACCTTGGAAACATAAGACAGCACACCACTACTGCAGTACCCATGCTGGCCACCAGAGCAGGGCTTCACGGTGTACAGTATATAAAATATAACGAGCTCAGCACACTCTGCTATGCCAAATCCTGTGTGTGAATGTGATTAATGTCCACACACTGTTTTTCCTGGGACAACAAGGTTGAGAACCATTTTACTAAATATTTACTGCCATCGCTGTCAACTTCACTGTTGTCCTTGTACAGTTTGGTGAAGAGGTGTCTGTTGCCTCCAGCGTGGCCCTGGTGTCTGACCATGGCTCCAACCAGTCAGCAGCCAGCCCCCAGCTCCACCCATCTGTGTCTGGAGACCAGGACCCCGCTGCTGCCCTCTGGGGCAACCACCACACTCACACGCAGGCAAGACATGGCTTGTTGTTTTACACTGCGTTTGCTTGTACTGCTACTAGTGCATAGGATACTGTAGGTGGGCTAAAGCTTATCATGGTCTAGATGGTTCTAGAACTTGTTTGTGCCAGTATTTGGTCTGATATCAAGTTCTTGTTGGGTTTTATGGTTTTAGTTTTTCTTGTACTTGTAGAAATAGGTTAATTAAAGGGACCTCAGTCATGTTTGTAGTGCCTGCCGAACCGGCGTGTTTGGAGGTCCATGAGTGTGAGACGGGCCCTCTAAGTTTGAATCCAAAGCTGGTCGGGTTCTTTGTATCTTCTCATTTAGCTTCCCTGCTGGACTCACAGACGCCACATGTATTCAAGTAGGCTGCATGTTTGTGTGTTTCAGGATGTACAAAGGATGCTGTGGCCTCAGAGGGCTGATTGTGCACACGAGTTTCCCAGCATCCCTCCTGCTCACCTTCTGCCTACTTTCTACCTCCCACCTGAAACCCAAGGTCTCAGGTGACCAGATGACATTGGATCTTGCCATGATAATAATTTCAATCATTATTAAATTGTAGATGCATTGGTATACATATCTGAAGGGAAATGAAGCTCCTCTACTCCCACATAGATGTATTAAGTTATTGTGGCTGACCTGATCGTTTGGTGCCATTATACTGATATACTGGCCTTAGCAAACTGCATATTATATTTGTAAACACAGGCTTCAGAAAGTGTTCAGACCCCTTCACACTGAATATTTACTTGTAGATTTAATTTAGTTAAAATGACCCATTAATATTAACCCAATAACCCATAATGATGCGTGAAACCAGATGTTTCTGCAAAGATATTAACAATCCAAAACTTAAATATTTCATTCATGTAAGTCAAGTTTTAATTGGCACATCTCTACAAGCTTTGCACAGCAGGAGTTTGGACAGGTCCTCAAGCTCTGTCAGTTGGATGGGAAACATCTGTAACTGCCATCTTCAGGTCTCTCCACAGATGTTCTATGGCAGATCCTCCACCCTGGTCCAGGAGTACCATTCCCCTGCATGTTTTAGATGTATCCCTGCTCCAACACACCTGATTCACATGAATGGGTCATGCTTCTGCAGATATTGATAATGACCCAGATCACTCTTTTTGCAGAGTGAAAACGTTTTTACTTTGTCATTTTCAGTTATTTGGTATAGATTAATTGGCAAAAATAGCAATATTTTAAATTTAGATTTGAAACAACACAATGAATTGTGTGAAAGGGTTCTAAACATATTCTGAAGCCACTGTTGTCTCTCACATAAAATCTAGAACATAGTTACCATAATAAGGCTCACTAAACCTGGTAACCGTTCACTCTACTGATCATCCAAGGTATCTGTTGTTCAATCCTAACGGAGGAAAATGAAATGATGTTCTATTATGTTTAATGGTGTGATGTGTATCAATGCATCTGTGTTTTCAGCCCTGTGGCCACTCTGCTATATGGGAATGGCAGTCCTCCTCCAACTGTGGCCTTGCCAGACTGTGGCCCTGGCCCACAGCCCCTGTCAGCCCTTCTCCCTGCTTCACTGGACTGGTCCCTAGAAGGAAAGGAGGCGCCAGACCCCTTTGCCACCCAGGTACCTGCACGCATGTTTTACTTACTGAGACATGTGGACATGGAGGTTTAAAGACAGTGGTATGCGTGTGAGATTATTTTTCTTCTACTTCTTCTACACAAAATGTGTTGAAGATGTTACTAGCTGTTACTTTATTGTTTTTGTTTTCTTTTTCTTTCTATTCTTTTCTTTATTCTTCAGGTATTGCATATACGCAGTGGAGGCTGGACCTTGGATCAGATCGGTTCCAGAATAGCTCAAGCTTTGAAACAGGTTAAACAGGCTTTCACATTCTATGGGAATTTTGATGTTAGGCATCTGTCTTCCTACCATTACGTAAACATTCTGTATATGCAAAACTGCTTTAAGTGAGAAGTCAATAATGAACTGTTCTTAAAAGTAAATATCTTGTATACTGGTTGTTCCTTAAAACTGGTTTTCTGCACAGGCCAACGCCCCTCGCTGGTTGCTCCACAATGAGGCCGCTCTGTTCTGGCGGGCCAAAGGCAATGGAAGCCATGCCCTGCAGTGCCTACGGCAGGCATTGGGCTCAGTGCAGCCCAACCACCGGCACCTGGTCCTCAGCAATGCTGCGAACGTCCTGCTGCACCATGGCTTGGCTGCCCAGGCACACACACTGCTGGAGCAAGCCTTGGCTCTGAATGCATCAGAGGTGAAGGCACAATCTGTGCACAAAATGCTTAATTGTACAATTTGTCCATGATCGTAATTACATGATAGTGTACAGTATGTATCTTTACAGTAGGTCCTAAGGTATGATAGACAGACAGTTTAGTTAAAACTTAAACTAGTCTTCACCCACACTCTGCCCTGTTGCTGATTATTGGTAATACTACATCTTAAATTACAGGATGATTTGTTTCACATAGTTTTGAGCTGAAAAATGGGAGACACTGTACACATTTATTGCTTATCCATTAACCCTCCTGTTGCTATTCTAATATCTTATTACATTTACATTTACAGCATTTGGCAGACGCTTTAACCCTCGAAATGTACTCCGTGTCAGAATGACCCAAATCACTAGCTCCTGTGGCAGGTAGAAGGCGCTAAACAAGGTGCGGGTTTCAAACTCGCACCTTGTTGTGCCAGCAGTGCACATCATATATCTGTGTTTGAATTAGGATTGCCTTCTATCGGCCACAACGAGCTAGTGGAGACAACAGAAGGGTTAAAAACAATATTATGATTATTATACATTATTGTAAGGATGGTTTTTCTGTATGGGTTGTTTTACGTTGGTATTACCTGAGCAGGGAACACATTTTGCCGCTAATCTCCGTAATAATAGTTGAACTGCATTCTGCCAAAGCCGCACCACCATTCTTTGTGGACTGCTTGTCTGAGGAACATGATTGGACAAGGCACATCCGCACCTATACAGCATGTTATTGTGTTTGTTTTACTGTGTTGGGTGTACTTTGACCACTTTGACCATGGCTGCTTTATTAAGCCAGAGGTGATCCTATTAACCACTGTGCCTGGACGTCTACCCCCAGCCTCACACCCTGCTCAGCCTGGTGAGCGCGCAGCTGGCCCTGGGTAATGTGACAGACGCCCTGGCCCACTTCCGCCACATGTTGGAGACAGCCCTGTCGTCACCCTCCTCCACTGCAGCTTTAGCCGGCTGTGGCCAGTGCCGTGCCAGCTTACCACTGCTGCGCTGCCTGCAGTTCTACCCCTTCCTATACAGCCTCCCTAACCGCCAGCCCTGCCCACGTGAGTCAGTGCATACACACACACATAGTACAGATTAAACAATATGGTTTTACTACTACTGTTGCTGCTCATGCAGCAGAAATGTATTGTAATAATGAATTTGATATGCCAGTTGATGGCAGTTGGCTACAACTATTCAAAATGAACTAAGACCTTACATGACAAAGGTTGCACACTTTTTTTTACTGCTGGTGAATATAATTGAAGATGTCATTTGGGTGATATTTACTAGGTCTTAGTAGAATTTTCCATCTGTCTCTATGTTTTTGTTTAGCTATATATGTGTGTGTGTATATATATATATATATATATATATATATAACCCTCGTAATGTACTCCGGGTCAGAATGACCCA
>JAODUG010052644.1:0-15385 GCA_027564795.1 Aphredoderus sayanus
AAGTTTAGCGCCTTCTATCTGCCACAAAGAGCTAGTGATTTGGGTCATTTTGACCCAGAGGACATTACGAGGGTTAAAGACTGTAAACTAACAAACTAACCCAAAGATAACACTCCAAACTAACTTATAAGATAACAATGATGTGTGAGCGTCTGCATGTGCATGTAGTGAATATATAGTGTTATATGTTAATGGTACTAACGACACAAAACCAAACAAACTACACAAACAATAGCCAGTATGGTGCCAGGAGGGACTAACCATGTGTTACCAGCACACTGATATAGTCTGGATAGGCCCAGGTGTGTCTCATTAGGCCAAATAGTGGCCAATCACATGTCCTGCAAAACAGGGCAGGGTCGTCACAGAGAGTAACAAAAATATGTTAAGAGAAATCTTGAAAAGAGAAATTAGAACAACTAAGGAAGAATGTGACAGGGGTTAGCTTTGATCACTGCTCACAGCAAAATCATTGATTCATTTCTAATATACAAAAGACAAGTATCGACTGAATATCTGGACAGACTCCATTTATCCTAACTTTATTATAAACAAGCTAAAAACAATACATTGATCAGAAGTAATGTCTTCTGACCAATGTGTCTGCTATGTATGGAATCATAAGAATATATTTTAATATGCCAAAGCTTGCCAGGGGCTTGTGATGGGGAAGTTGATCTTCAAATTATACTGAAGTATATGGAGCAGTTGGTGATGGAGCATTGCCAGGCAGGCGCACTTCTGATTGCCAGCGATTTATACAGTATTATAAGGGGGAGATTTTAAATGCATTTACTTATATTGGATATGTACAAACAATGAACGAGATGAGTTAAAGGAGAATTTCACATTTTCAACCCAGACCATACTAAAATGTTCTTATTAAAATGAAGAGAGAAAAGAGCAAGGTCTTGAGCTTTGCTCTTTTCTCTCTCCAGCGACAAGTGGCAACAGGTGATCGAGAAGTCGAGCTGGTTCGAGGGAGGGGAAGGTTTAAGTGCTGCAATTGTGGAAAGCGAGAGAAGAGCAAAAGACGTGGAAGGAAGAGGTGTTCAGAGGGACATGTCAGGACACACTGACATACAGTAAGTATAGAAAAATCAAAACACTTGACACGGATCAGTGTGTCCCTACAGTATATACCTTTGAGATGATCTTTTACTGTGAGAAAACGTGTTAAAGAGGAATTGACCTAACATTTTTACATTCCACAATGTTTAAACAACCATTTTCTAATTTGTGAAAGAGTTGAATTTGCTTCGACCCTCAGGCCTCAACACCTACAACAACCACCTCCCGCTTATTGTTTCGTGTTTGTTATTGGGAGCAGATTGCTCTCGGAAGGCATACTCTCCATTGACAGACAAGGGACAGAGCCAATGAGTAGCATAAAAACATGGCCTGGGTTTGAAAATACATAACAAATAAACACATATTCAAGGCCATTGGTTAGGTTGACATTTTGTAGGGCCATTTTTCTTGATTTACATCAAGAATAATAGTAAAGAATAATAATGCCATCAAAATAATAATTCAGCAGTCATCAAGCAATGTGCCCATGACATGTACCATACCATTCAAAACTTTGGAGAGATGAAGTGACTGGTTTAACTGGTATTGTGACAATTTGAATGTATGACTGCTTATTGTACATTTAAAAATGTCCAAATTAAGCAAAAAGCACGGGGAGACGAGTGTTCAAAATAGGTAAAAATCACTGAAAAAGTTGTATTTTTCTCTACATGTAAGTAACCTTTACAACAGGCATTCTAGAAGGCACATGGACAAAAGCTTACATTGGCAAAAAGACATAGGGTGCTTTTCGCTTCTTTGAAATGTGCCATCAGGACCAGCATCGCTGCAAGAGCATCGGTGCCCTCTTACTCCTCCTTCAAGACTTCTTTCAGTTGACCTTTGAAGAACTCCAGGAGCCTCTCACCCTTTTTGTCCAAGTCTTCATTCAGCCTGGAGTACAGTTCAACAATGGTGAGGGCGGTGAACTGGGAAAATACTGTAACAATCCACTGCTTACCTTTTTCATAAATGCTTTTTGGATGGGTCTGCATTTATGTCCTCTCGCTGTTTTTTACATGCGATTGACTTTTTTTACCCTCTGTCAGTTGCCCTTAGCCCATCGTGACTGAATATATCCACCATATCGTTCCTCTTTTCTTCAAGTGATGCTGATGTTTTCCCCTCTGGGTACTCCGGTGGCTGCCACGTACATTTAATACACCCATATCTGTCAGTTCTAGCACATTTGGCAGCTGATGGCTGGTCATAATCACTTGTCTGATAGCATCTGGGCTTCCTCAGATGGTGTTTTGCCTCTATTGGCGTCCTCAGTTCTGGTCATGAGCTGATTCAGTAAACTGAAGTATCCACATCCAATTATTTCTCCTTCCTCCGCTTAATCTAAAACGCTCCCTGAATAATTCTGGGTTTTGTTACTTCTTTGCGACTCGGGTTCAAATAGTGCTCATGGAATTGACCATGACTTTCACCATGTGTCGCACTGCCTCTTCTGAGAGTGGGCCTCATTTTGCCCCATGGCACTTTGAACCTAACCACCCAATCGCTGTTCTCATGTGGAATGGTTATTTGACTGGAGTAAGACAGTGCTGAAGCAATTAACAGTTACAGCTTCAGGTGAAGAGGTGGCTGACTGGAGACGTCTTGCACAAAATAAACTAATACTTTAATACAGTGATAAAATATGCTGCTTACATTTTGTCATTTTGATATAATCAACATTCAACATTATTACCAGTTTAAAGGACAGAATACATTTTCTGCACTGAATGGCTGTGAGCAGATATTTTATATCATTCTCATGTATGAACTGTAGATGATCTGGCCCTTCTACACCTAACTTGGACATCAATTCAATAACTACCAATTCAAGTTTCTATCTAGCTATGGGGTGATTATGTAACAATGTATTTCTTTTGATGATTTTACCATAACTGAAGTCTTTGAGGTAGTAGATGCGGTGTGTTTGATTTTGCTTGGAGATATTGCTCTCAAACCGAGGTCTGACCAAGTAATGTCTTCATTGTAATGTTGATGGACAAATACTGGCAACATCTTTTCCATTAACATCAATAACCAGGTAAATGGGAGTTCAACATACTCAAATGTTTTGATCAGTTCTAAATACTCCCTTATTTCACCATTTCAAGATGTCAGTTTTAGCTAAACAATCAATGAGATCCCAAATAACATTTTCAGGCACATTTTCGTCTAAATCTTCATGCAGTTTAGACAAAAGAAGTGCTGTGCTGTAACTGTGCACATCCTCAAACTCCCCAATTAGTTTCTGAATTACATCCATTGATAGAGGCATTAGTCTGCATTTACAGATAAACAAGCCTAGGCTGTTAAAAAAAATCATTCTCATCTCCTTCAATTTTCATTTCTATCATTCAGCTCCCAAATTCCATCATTTACATTATTATTCCTACCATGCAAACCTGTTTGACACGATCATTTCACTGTTTGTAGTCCTGTTGGCAGTGGCAATACCTGGAGGTGTGAGTAAAAGGATGAATGGACTTGAAAACACTTGGAACAGTTTTCAAAGGGGCAACATACTTATTCCCCGTCTTTAATATGCAACTGGAGATGCTCACATAAGGTTGATTGGGTACATGTGCTTTTGAAGTGCACTGTAGAAATAGCAGTAGGGCGTTCTGCATGTCCACAGTTAAATATATCATTGAGTGAGATTAACTCTCTTGTTGTCCTTGAGTCAAAATGACCCACAAAAGTCAGCCTCGTGGTCCTCTTTTCTACCTAACCCTAACCCTAGAATATCAGAAAAACAGGAGGGTTAAAAGATTATTTGCAGTGTATGTATTCTGTGTATTGCAGTGTTTCTTCTATAAAAATACACTACATTAAATGAATTGGCCAAGATTGACATGTCTGTGTGTCATCCATTATAGGGTTAGGGTTTCTTCAAGTCGGTCAATATCATTGTTTGTGGAGAGGTAGCCACAATATACAAATTCTCCAGTCTATTCTGTTTGCAACATATAACTTGGAGTTCACTAGACGTTTCATTTACTACCCATTATTGTAAAATGAAGTGATTGACACAGTTTATTAAATTTGGAAAAATGTATGAAAATGTAATCATTTTCATAAATTTCATAATTGATATTTCTTTATTATCTCATTATTATGAATAAGTGGTGCACCACTACGCTCGTCTTGGTTTCAGTTAACCATCCAGTCTGTCTACACTGAACACTTATCTGATGATTGCTAAACAACTAACCTATCTTAGCCTTAGCTTAGCTCTGTTAACTAGTTTCTAACCTAAACTTCTAACCTAGCCTATGCTTCCTTCTTCTAGCCTATGTTAGCTTTAGCCGCGTGGCTGTTTCCTAACAGGGCAGATATAGAGAAACAATATGTGGGATGGAGAGATTAGGCACCGGCTTTGCATAACAGACGACGAACCTCCCTTTTCTGACGTGGTGCCGAGGAGATGGTTCAATCGGTCTGCTGTACTGGTTGACATGTGATGGACAACAAGAGGGTTAAAAGGCAACAAAAAAACCCACAAATACATAAATAATTTATAAATAAATAAATACACACACAATGAATATAAAATAACACAGAATTCATACACAAACAGATGGCGCCGCCGGGTGGCCAAATACAATATTTTTAAGGACATCACAAGGGTTAAACTGTAGGCAGCGGGCTGAGACCTGACTAATCTCGGCTGCACCTCATTGAGTCTGAGCATAGTTGAGGATGTGGAAATATATTTAATAATTAATTATGCAAATATTCAATCAGTTTGATGCTTTGAAGGCATAACAAATGCGTTGCCAATGAAAAAAATACAACATTTGCCATATTTTTCGTGACATCTGGTAGAAACCACACCCACTTCTGATCTTCTGTCAAAATACAACAGATAATGACATATGCACACACACACACACAAACATACATCTGACATCTGCTTTCCATGTGGTACATGTTATGCTATATGTGTGTAATTGCTTACATATGTGTGTGTGTGTGTGTGTGTGTGTGTGTGTGTGTGTGTGTGTGCGTGTGTGGTAAAGCCATATGTGTACAGAAGCTTGTTTGCTGAGCATTGTGTTTGTAGCATGGCATGTGGTTACAGAAGAATGTGAATGTTTTTGCCTTATGGCTTGGTATGCTTGCTTGCATGTGTTTTTGTGCCATTATGGTTAATGGAAAATCTTAATGTGTAGCAGGGACGTCACTAGAGATTCATAAAGGCACAAAGCCTGTACTACATGGGTCTGGGGACATGCCCCTCCAGGAGAACAAATATTTAAGCCCCTAAAACATTTTTTGATCATGTGTTTTTTCTTTGTTTAATTTTGGTCACGATAAAGGCTAAAAGTATACCACGTCTCATAGTATAGTTTGTGTGGCTGTAGTGTAGTTTGTGTGGCTGTAGTATGTAACAAGAATATTGTGGTGAGTAGCTAGCTCATACAGTAACAAGTGAAAGCAAAAACTTAGCCCTCGTAATGTACTCAAAAATCTTGTATTTGGCCACTCGGCTGCGCCATCGGATTGTGCATGATTTGTGTGTTTTTCAATTGTCATTGCTTAGTGTATTTATTTATCTCTTTATTAATTACTTATTTATGTTGTTTTTTTTCTGCCTTTTAACCCTGTTGTCCTCGGGTTTCAAACACACACCTTGTTGTGCCAGCAGTGCACGTCATAAATTTATGTCTGTGTAATATGTAGAATTAGGTTTAGCGCCTTCTATCTGCTAACCTGACATGCCAGATGGATTGTTTCACAAGTCCATCTGGGAAGCTGTCCATAGGAACTTTGTTTAGGGCAATTTCTGTCATAAACATCTTGTCAGTTGATTGGATAAACCATTTGTCTGTCACCATAACTTCATCCACTCAGACCAACGAACCATATGACGTATGAAATTAAATCACCAAAACAAGTTGGGAGTAGAGCGAAAACATATTTTCCGTCTATAAAGGCCTTCAATACTGTTCTATTTTCAATGAAGATTTAGTCTTCAGTTGAGATAAAACTGATGACTGACGGCATCATCTACGTTTACCTTTGTCGGAAATGCCAATGTTATTTTCTTTCTCTGTCGTTACACCTAACGACGACGCTGATTTGACAGTTCAGATGCTACTCGAACTACAATCGCATTGGTCCCAGACCTTTCCAGACTGATTCTCGCAGCGAAAATAAATTGAAGCTCACGAGATCAGGATGGTCACGCAAGGCTATCTGCCACAAAGAGCTAGTGATTTGGGTCATTCTGACCCAGAGGAATTCACAAGGGTTAATTTGATTAAATCAAATTAAGTAACAAGTTAGGGGGAGCTGTGACACATGCAGCTGTATCTATAACCATCTGATTATCTGGCTGATCTGATTTTGCAATACACAATATTACTTAAATTGTGTATTTTCCTGTCATTATTTAACATAGCTATTTTCATAGTGTTTCCCAATTTGCAGAATTTTGTGTGTATTATCTTACAATCACTGACTCCACCTTTATTATGCTGTGGAAGGAAGGAAGAAAAGAAGGAAGGATGGAAGGATTTACAGCCCAGAAGGAACTGGTAGATCTCAATATGGACTGCACTTTAAAATGAAAGGTTTGGAGTGATCATGTAGGACACCAAACTGCATGTAGGGCACGGAAACTCTCTTTCCAGACTGTGCCATCAGTGTCCTTTTACCCTTCCTAACGTCTTACCTCTGTGCTCCGGCCTTCTTGAAAAGAGAAGGCACCGCTGGTCAGTTGAACAGGTTGCTCTCACCCCCCCACGCATCAAGAGACTGTGTGCTAAAAGCAGGCGTAGGTCTCACACTGACCGAGTTATGATTTTTTTGGGTAGAATTTAGGCTAACTACAGTACGTATACTAGATCCTTTTTAACAATGGCAATATACTGTAGGCAGTTTTAGATGATTATTTGTCACTACGTTAACAACCACGCGAATAGTCATAATGTATGCTCGTACACTCGTGCAACAGCTGGTGTGAACACAGAATGGGGGATGTTGATGCTAAATATTACACAAAACATACCTGTAATTATAGTAATTATAGCCTGTAATAGATACTGTGTACAGTATCTATTTTTTAAGTCTGATTTATTTAGACAGGACAGGAAGAATGTGTAGCACTCAGTAGTAGTAATCAGTAGCACTGAAAGGTCTACTAACTTTGTTATTGGTTGAATTAATGAATCTTTGTCTTTTTAGAAAGAGGGAGTCTAGTCCAAACATATGTTTTTGTTTTACAGTTGTAGAGAGAATTCAGAATTCTATTGACTTCAGGTTCAAATACCTCCATTAGAAAGAAAACTGAGAGAAATCTAGACATCCAGTTTGATTACTATCATTTTCAGAATTCACAAAATAGTTGAGGAGAGTTACAGTTTATATTCCCCCTTTAATTGGGGAACCATTGTCTTTAATCTCCAGTTTCTTTGTTGTATTATTATGCCATTTCCCATACTCTGATGTCCTTTGTTACCCTGTTTCTGCGAGATGTGAAAATGTGTGTTCTTAAGAAATGTTCACAGGGCATTAGTCTCCATTTATTGCCATTAATGCAGAGTAGAGTACATTTCCTGTCACCTTTTTAAATAATATTTTTATTAGAAATTGTTTTGTTGTATTTTAAATTGTACATAGAAACACATGTCTGCATACTTGTACCAAATAGTAGTGTGTTCCAGTTGATGCTCTTCATTGTATTTTCAAATATACATACAGTACATCTCTCATCATGTGGTATTGTACATTTTCGAAATTTGCACTTTTAGTGGGATTTATGGTTAAGCATCAGGTGGTGTTTGGACAGACCTGTGCTGATGTATGACCTATAAAACTAATGATAACAGTACTTATACACACAGTGCATACACACATAACTGAGAGCACACCAGAATCATTTAACACATTGTCAATTTTTTCACATTTTACAGTGAACACATGCTACACATGCTGTCAACATGATAGCCACATACAGCTTGAACGTGTGTGTGTGTGTGTGTGTGTGTGTGTGTGTGTGTGCTTGTGTGTGTGTGTGTGTGTGTGTGTATGGGACCCCATGGGTATTGAAGTGTTAGATGACACATGCTGGCCAGGATATGTGCTAACATGCACTAATTGTCTTGAATGTGTGTGTGTGTGTGTCTTGTTATGCATGTCTGTACCAGAAATAGCTGCACAAAGAAAGTTCTGATGTGTTCCAGCCAGGCTGAATTTTAATAATTGGACTTCTAAATCGTGGTTGGTCAGCTACAAATGTAGTACATGGGTTAGATGAGTCACATTACTTCATTTGCATTAAACTTTTTGGAATAAAATTGGCCACCCAGGTTACAGCTGGTTATTATACTTAGTTGTGGCTGAAATAATTCCCTATGTTAACCCTCATAATGTCCTTAATTTGATTAAATTATGCCACCAGAGGGCGCCATCTGATTGCATATGATTTTGTGTGTTTTATAATATAACAACACGGACTAATGACATTCCACGGGTGGCTCCCTCTGCTGGTAGTCTGCTGAAAACCTTAGGACAGCGGGAGGGTTTTAAATGGCACAGAAATCAAATAGAGAGACTGTAGTGCATGTGTACACTGATATTTTGGACATTTATGTGGATGCCCTGATATATTTAAACTTAATTAAACCCTAGTGCTAATGTTGAAACATAAAACAACATAAAACCATGGAATGCCAGAACAAGAAGAGGAAAATAAGAAATTCTGTAACAGTAAAATTTTTACCTGAATGCTTACAAATGTTTCTGCTGTGGGCTGCCGCACCCATTAGGTACTATTACAAGTATAGCCTAACCCATATTCGTGGCTTGCTTGCAGAGAAAACTAGGTTGTTTCTCATTGGAAAAATGGGATTGTTAATATTATGATAGTGTCATTGAACACCTAGTTTGTCATTGCACCTTGTTATCTCCTTGCTTTCTGCACTCGTTTCCTTAGCAGTTTGTATAATCCAGCATGTCCTTTAAAAATACAGCACATATTAGTGTCGACCTGTTAGCCTAACCGCACCTGAAAGCTGTATTTTTAATGTTTGGAATGTTTGTGTGTGGATTTTGTATCTTTTGTTTGTTTGTATCTAAAAATGTTGGCAGTAAAGTTGAAGTATCACATAATGACATGTATAAAAACAAATGGTTTGGGCAGTGCCAGTGCATATTTCCAATGGATATTCAGCATTTAAAAAAATACCTTCCCATGGCTATTATTTACCATATAGGCCAACTTTTATTTTTACTGGATATACACTGAGATGTGTAATAATTTGGACAGTGACAGGAATTGTGTTAAGATGGCTCTGTACACTGTTGTTGGAAGTCACATCATCAATATATGCCATAGAGCGAGTCCTAGAGGCAGCCAAACATGTCCACACCATTACACACTGACACTTCACAGATTAAGTTATATGCTATAGGATCATGGGCTGTGCCTTTTATTTTCTCCCCACACTCTCCTCGTCCCAACACCCTGTGTTGTGTCTAATATAAATTATAATTAATATATAATATAGTAATATTAATTAAGTATAGTATAAATATATGTAGTCATAGATCCACTCGGATCTGATCATATAATTTCAGTCTAACCCTATACCCACACATTTCATTGATTGATCGAAAAATCTGTCATGCTAATTTCTGTCATTTCTAAACAGTCCAGTTCAATAAACGTTCAGTTATAACTTGAAGATATTGTAGACTGCTGACCTTAATTCCGTAATTGCATAAAGTATTGCATAAATTCTTTTTCAGAATGTAATTTAAAAATTCCTGTGCATACTGTATCTTTTAGTGACAACTTTTATAGTCATTCTAGGTCAAGAAATGACTAAAACTAAAGTAAACTATCAACGAAATAGCAAATAACATTGTAATGTGACCATGTATCACGTCTTAATGTCTAATAAAGGTGAAATGTTGTCAGAATACGTTTTAGACTGAACACACCATGAAATTTGGCCAAGAAATTATCTTACTATAAATTATTTAGATCAGTTCAGTGTGTGCATGTGTGTGTGTGTGTGTGTGTGTGTGTGTTTAAAACATTTGTATGATTAATTGAATCAAGACTAGATAATGCAGACTATATTGTACAGTGAGCTGTATCCATCATGTTTATGATCTCTCTGTTAAATTATTTAACTTTTGCTCAGCCATAGAGCTTTTGGATCGGTATTATATTTGAATACGTGATACGTGAATATATTGCTGATCATTGGTCAATTAACAACCAGCTCACACTGGTGTGTTGATGCACTTTGAAAAGTAAAACTGAAAGATCGTTACTGATGTTACCCATTGTCTTTTGAGACATTTTGAAGACAGTACTTTATTTATTTATTGTATTTAACTGTCAAATTAACAAGTCAAATTAAGAGCATACTCATATTTGCAACCATAGCCTGGCAAGAGGAACTTACAATATATGATGAGTTCCTCTGTAAAAATTGTAATCGAATTTCCTGTTAACTCTCTTTCAGTTTGCTGACTTGAGTCAACTGATCATCATTGGTTGCAACTTTCTTTTAGCCTTAATATTATCTTGGCCCAAAATATTCTATCTAATATTTGGCCCTCTAACTGACTAAAGTAACTAAGTACAGACCTTTCCCTGAGTGCATCACAACCAGGCCCCAATCATTGCAATGACAGCCAATTGCAAATGTGGTTAACATGACCGGCGCAACCATTATGCGGTGACATTAGCAATTGAGACCTTTAAAGAATAATTGAAAATGGCATTGACTTTGCATTATGTCAATCCTTCTCAGTGATTTCTATTCATTGGGACAGTAATTTACTGTGTGCTAGAGCCAGTCATGTGTTATCCTTTAACAGAACTGCATCTTAAGAACTCGCTCATTGGCTCCCATTCAGACTTGGTGGTTGCTTTGTGCAGAGGCATGGTGGATACCCTTTGTGCTATGCAACACCAAGGTCACTCCGTTAGATTGGGCTGTGTCAGCTTCAACGTTTGATTTAAAAACACGAGTCCTTTCCTCTAGTCCAAATACATCACCTGTGTTTTGATGACTGCAGACTGCAGAAAGGATGAAGGCAAGTAATGATTGCATTCATTAATTAGCATGGTGACATTTTAAAATATAGTTATTTTTGATGGGTTATTTCCTAAACGTATTACTAATTGGTGTTACACTGTACTGTATGTCTGTCTGATCTTTCTTTGATTAATAAATCTACCAGTATTTGTCATTCTCTTTCATTCTTGAAATACTAATTACGTGTGCAAGTGAACACTTTTAATTCAGCAATGCAAGCAAAATTAAGTAAAAAAAATATATATATATATATATATAGAAACTCTACAGTTTAAATTGAGCTTGTTTCTATGTATTCAGGGAAAAGTGGGGCTGTTTTGGTGCTTATTATTTGCCATTTAAATCCCTCTATTTTCCCATCTATCATTAAATATATCATTGTTAAAAATAATACATGAAAATCTATATAACCTTGAATGTTTAAAAACACAATATGCAGTGTATTTATAGCCTATTGTATATTTATTTGTGTGCATGTGTGTGTACAGTATGTATTAAAAATACCATGGTTGAACAAACGCGATCTCGATCAGCCTGGTTGAACCACTATGCTGCTATAAACAGAAAATTGACACACATCCCCACAATTTTTTTTTTTTACAGTTGTATATCTGGAGCTCAGTAGAGAGATGCACACACACACAACATAAAAATCCAGTACACAAAGAGGTGGTGTCAACACATGATTGTAAACACATGAATACTGTACTGTATACTTTACACGTGTGTGTGTGTGTGTGTGTGTGTGTGTGTGTGTGGCACTCACACCCATCCATGCTTTAAATGTCACTATCTGATGAATTGCTTTGTCTTGAGGATGGGGACAGCCGTGCACAGACTTAGTGGAGGAAATAGAGAGAAAAATATAATAATAATAATAATAAAAATAATAATAATAATAATAATAATAATAAATAAATAAACTGAAAATGTATTTGGACATTCCCATTGCTTCCAGTAAGCCTGCTCATAGGATGACCACCTGGAGAGGGTGATAAAAAAGCATCCTCTATCATCTCCACTAGAAACAGTGGGGGGTAGCGTCCTGGAGTATGACTGGGAACAGTGCACAGGGTCACATATCTGCTGAGTAGTGATAATCCACAGAAAGCCTTACTCAGCTGTTTAAGCAAAAGGGAACTTGAGGGACTGATGAACTTAAAAGTGAGATTTTCAAAGCAGAGGAAGTGAGCAGATGATGAGATCAGGTGGAGGACAGTAGAATAACTGTGATGTACTGATGTGAAGGGTGTCCTATTCTATCATTGTTGCAATTACTGTACCGTACTGTACTGTTTGGATTTCACAAACTTGGAACCTCTGAAAAAGTGCAGTGAAATGCCAGTTGATGTCTGAAAACAGCTCTGGCTTTAATGAGCGGTGGTTTGTCACACGTGTTAACGTAATAACAGTGCTCAGTTTCCTAAGAAAATTATAATTAGTGTACATATTTCTCACCCAACAGCCTAGTGTGCTAAGATACGTTTTATTCCCATCACAGAGCGCTGTTACATTTCTTTTACAATGGAGTTGATTGAAGACAAGAGGACATGCAGGGAACAAAACATGTCTCCTCCGCACATTCTTCCATGGTGCACTTGGTTGAAGGAAAGGAAGAGTTTCACCTTCTGATATTTCTTTCCAGGCATTATTTTTGTCCTTGGGATACTGGTGGTTATACTTGGAATAATCTTCCCCCTTATTATATGTTTTCTCTGTTGCATTAATTCAGCTGATGCCAGAGTTTCTGTGATCAGTAAGGTCTTCATTAAGGCGTATAGTTTAATCCAGCTTTGAGTTACTGTATGTTTTCTCTCATTTGGTGTGTCAGAGGTATGAACCGATCCCAGTGATTTGTATTATTGCCATATTAACCCTCCTGTTGTCCTTAATTATATGGAATTATGCCACCAGAGGGCGCCATCTGATTGTGTATGATTTTGTGTGGTTTTGGTTTCAAACTCACACCTTGTTGTGGCAGAAATGCACATCATAAGTCTGTGTAAATTGTAGGATTAGGTTTAGTGCCTTCTATCTGCCACAAAGAGCTTTTGATTTGGGTTATTTTGACCCAAAGGATATCATGAGGGATATTAACCCTTGGCTCAAAATAACCCACAAAAAGCAGCCTCATGGTCTTCTTCTCTAACCTAACTCTAACCCTAACCCTAGAATATCAGGACAACAGAACGGTTAAAATGGGGCCTGTGGACCGACCTCATAAGCAGTAAGACTCAACAAATAAATTGTTATCATACATTACAAAATGCTTCAAATGTTTTACTGCGCTTTT
Organism: Aphredoderus sayanus; assembly: GCA_027564795.1. Lineage (NCBI taxonomy): Eukaryota > Metazoa > Chordata > Actinopteri > Percopsiformes > Aphredoderidae > Aphredoderus > Aphredoderus sayanus. The sequence continues at coordinate 13,426 of JAODUG010052644.1, forward strand.
ATTGGCCTTCTACATCATCTGCTGGTTTGGCAATGCTACTGAGGCACATAAAAAGACTTTAGTAAAATGCTAACAACAGCTAGTAAACTGTTAGGGATTACGTTATCATGTATTGAATGGATCTATAGAGACAGAATGATGAATAAAGCCAACAACATTGTGAGTTACAAGAGGCACCCCTTCGCTTTGCTTTGAATTGTATTGCCCCTCTATTCAGTATTCATTCAACAGATCCAAAACTGAATTTGTTCCACAAAAAAAAATGTACACAAAAAAAATACATACAAACCAAATGTAATAACAGGCAAAGATACATCTAATTGAATCTTGTTACAAAATAACTCTTAAATAAATGTATAAAAATGAATGTGTGGTTTGCGTTCATATAGTCAGAGCTGTGAAGAAATATCAGATTTTTTTTAGCTTTCAGACTGAGTTGATATTTACAGAATTTTGCCAATGTCCACAATCCAAACATATACAAAGTCAAAAATCCAGAAATATCTTCGTAGCAAACTAAACAGAAGGCAGAATTGGGTAAAAAAACAAAACAAGTTGATAACAGGCCAGTGCTTTGCAGCCCTGACATAAGTGCAGCAGTAATATGCCTATATTGTAAGCCAAAATAACTGCATTAAATAATTAATAATTCAGAAACTCTATTCATAAAATGTTTGGTCGAAATGCATACGCAGCATTAAAAATCAAACAGCTAAATGGGGAATAAGTACAGAGGGGGCCTCTAGCATTGAATAATATAGCCTTTCAGCTGCGTGATATGCCAAAACACAATGCCACAATCTGTCTGGCATGGAACCGCATACATTCTAGAGACATTATAAATCTGTAGAAGAAGGTCTGATCACATCAACAAGGACTTAATTAATAGCCAATTTTATTTTAAAATAAAATGAAATAATGAAAAAAATACCCTTAATAAACATTGTCTAAAAAGAAGTCTCATGTCACATTAAATATGTGACATTATATATGTGACATGTTTATTTTAGTTTTCATCTACAGTAGGACGTTTTTGACTTGCACAGCAACTGAAATATTTCCTATATTTTATTCAGCTCTCAGCACTATTCCAAATGCCTTAAATCTTCACAGCTGTCGTCATCCGCGCTCTGTCCTGATTCTTTCTAGCCATTTTAATAAAGGCATTTCTGCTATTTCCTTCTCTGTAAAGCCATCTGCATGTCTCTATGGTCCCTCATAAAAGATTGTAGGTGCCCTGAAAGCATGGTGTTGAACCGTGTTGAGGCGTAGAGGTCTTGAGTTCGAGCCCTGCCTATAAGCATCATTGAGCATGAAGCCTAACTCCAATCCTTAATCCTTGTACTTGTACTCATTTTATGTTGCTTTGGATAAAAGCCAAAAAATTACTTACTTTTATTTGTTATTCATAATAACAATGCCACTGTTAGCATAAGCGGTTTGTTCCTTGCTAATTATAAGCAACGTTAATACTACTACTACCAATAATAATAATAATAATAATAATAATAATAAACTACAAAGAATTGCAGCTCAAAGTGTTTTAAAGTATGTTAAAAAAAAGTACATACTGTATATATATCTATATACTGTTATGTTACTGTATGTTCACAAGCACCTACTGTACACTTAATTTCCTTGTAGTTTTAGCTTTATTTTGAAGTTTTAGAACCACTAACAGCGGAACTGCATTATTCAGTGTAGCCACAAAATATGTATACATACACATACACACACACACATCATTGTTTCCCGTCTCTATTTAGTTGTCCATCCTTTTCACTCACTGTTGCCCTGTCTTGATCTGTATGTACTGTATGTATTTCTTCCTCTGCCTATTCTCTCTCTCTCTCTCTCTCTCTCTCTCTCTCTCTCTCTCTGTCTCTCTCTCTCTCTTTCTGTCTCACATACACGTGCCTGTGCACGCACGCACACACACACACACACACACACACACACA
>JAODUG010052654.1:0-15384 GCA_027564795.1 Aphredoderus sayanus
ATATAGCGCTTTTCTAACCTGGCCTCTCAAAGCACTTACAGGATTGCCTCACATTGACCCATTCATACACACACTGGTGGTGGCGTCGCCATGCACCTGAGTTAGTGGGGTTTGAACCAGCGACTTCTCGAGGATTTGTCGCCCAACTCTACCCACTGCTCCACTGTCACCCCGGTTCTCACTTCTACTTCCATCTGTCATTAAATAGAAATAAATGGTTGTGAGTGGGTGCCTCTGAGATGTGCATCATCTCAAACACTGGGGAACGTAAGCACTGGGCATATGAGATCAATATAGTGTTGTGTACATTCTGTTTCTGCAGTCTGACCTCTGACCTGGTCTAGACGAATGCGTACAATGAATTACGTTCTTGGGAATTGTAGTCCACTGTTATACTATAAGAACAGGACTAATACCATAATACACTACTTTCTCCACAATGCACGGCGTTCTAATACGTCAACCGCAATCAGTGCTGCATCTCCAACATGGCGTCGCTGGGCAGGAGGCGCGGTGTCCCAGTAAACAGGGAGAGGTCAGTCGCTCTGTATCGTAAGCATTAAGTGCAGCTCTTGTAGCGTCGACGTGCTTGTGGCCGGCCACACTGCGTGTCACATCCTGAGTGACCATGGCGTGGAGACATGAGCGCAGCGCGGTGCAACTTACGGGCATGTCTCCTTAGCTTGGCAACCTTAGCTAGCTGACGGTACCAAGCAGGCTAACTAACCGCTAGCTGCTCATGCCATGTTGATGGGCACGGGCCAACGAACCCACAGCTAACTGTAGATTTGTGTTGTGTATCCTGAATGTACCAGATCAGCCCCTGCCTATGGCACCGCAGTTGGCTAGTCCCTGGCCTGCTTGTGACACTGCAAGTGGCATCTAGCATGTCTGGCCAATTCAACAACTTTTTGCCATGAAAGCTAACTGCTAACAGGCGTTATCTAACCAACTTTGACAAACTTGTGTTCCCTAGATAAACTTGCTGTTAGGTCATTTGTCACCCTGAAACGTATTGATCAGTTGATCAACACTGATCAGTTAGGATCAGTGTTGATCAGTTTTAGTTTGGATCAACCACTGATCCTAACTAAATTCACTTAAGAACTCTAAAATGTGTCGGTTAAAATCATATTTCCCAGTGGTTAAACATATGAAGGCATGTATTAGTGCAAATTATAAGCTTAATATTTGAGGTTTAGCAGTTATACTAAACAGAAATCACTGAATAGTGTATTAATTATCGCATATTCAAGTAAATAGTGTCCAGTTTTGTTTAAAATTTTAAACTACCCATAAATATTGGTTTATCAACCTAAAACAAGACTTAACCTTGAACAATCAACTGTATTAGCACGATGGACATAGGCAATGTTTGTATTCTCTGGAAAGATCATGAAATAGTTAATGTAAAAAACTGCATTGAAGACCACAATGTTTGGATCCGTATGATGTAAATAAGGGGTCTAGTGTTTACACGTATAGCTGCTCCAGCTCTTATCCTCCCCTGTGCTTCCCTTGTGCAGAGGAGTGATGGCAGCAGCAGACTGCTACATCGTGCATGAGATCTACAATGGAGAGAATGCACAGGACCAGTTTGAGTATGAGCTGGAGCAGGCGCTGGAAGCCCAGTACAAATACATTGTGATTGAGCCCACGCGCATCGGGGACGAGACGGCCCGCTGGATCGCCGTGGGCAACTGCCTGCACAAGACGGCAGTGCTGTCGGGCGCCGCCTGCCTCCTGAGCCCGCTGTCGCTGTGGCCCGAGTGCTCGCGCTATGTGGCGCTGCCCGCCGGCACGCTCAGCGTGGCCTGCGCCGCACTCTACGGCATCTCCTGGCAGTTTGACCCCTGCTGCAAGTACCAGGTGGAGCACGACAGCCAAAAACTCTCTCGGCTGCCTCTGCACACACTCAGCTCCTCCACACCCGTGGTGCTGGTGCGCAGGGATGACGTCCACAGAAAGAGACTCCACAACACGATAGCACTGGCGGCTCTGGCCTACTGCGCCAAGAAGCTTTACCAACTCTACGCAGTATGAGCGGACTGGCGGGGCTTGAGGAACCAACAGGAAAAATAGAAAAAAAAGTCTAAAAAATACAAAGCGCCTGTCCAGCCCCACATGTAAGCCAAGTGGAAGCTACAGTCAGGGCCAATAGTGAGCTCCGTGTGTGTGCTGGGTGCTTCCATATTGAACTTTGATTGGTCAGAGGGATAAAGTGAAACTAGTAGGAAAGTTGTTATTTCCCCTTATATTTCTTTTCCTACTTGACTCCATAGTGTGCTCTGCCTCCCACCCTGCACCCTCCCCACCATGCATCTGAAATAGGGTACAGCAGCAGCTCCTGTGGACTGACTAGTGTTTAAGTGGAGAGACAGGTTTTCAGTACATCCAAGCTCTTTGCTTTTATTTCTCCATAGTTTTACTGTGCCCCATTTCTTGCTGATCAGTGGTCACCCTTTCATTAAACAGTAGGATATTTCAAACTCTTCTTTCTGTATTTTGTTTTGCTTTTTTCATTAAACAAACTACATAATCTTCAGAGCAGAGCAAATAACTATTTTATTTGCGAATGTGTCATGTGCATGCTAACGGGTGATGCATCTCACCATCCTCAAGTGAAATGGTAAAGAATACACTACACACAGACAGCTGCTGAGATCATTACTCATAATTTAAAGTAGTTTGTTAAACTTTTGGTAAACCCTTTAAATCTTTACCTTCCTTACATCAGTAGTCCCATAAAACAGTTATTTGAAGTAGGTGATGAATCAGAAATCATGTTTATTTTTGATTTCTATTCACTTCCATTGTGTCCCAAAACATCTCTCTAATATATCTGCAAAGCAGATTGACGTACGTGTGTGTGTGTGTGTGTGTGTGTGTGGTATATAAAATAAATAGTTAAGATACATTTCCATTCCAGATTTAAAATGGGAATATCTTAAACAATTGAGTTCATTTTTTATTTTTATATCGAGGTAAGGTATACAGTTATGGCTTTAATAAAAGCTGTATATTCTTTCATTGGTGCTTTGTGGATGGGTAGTCTCATACTGTGGGTCTTTGTAGGAGAGAAATTGGGTGATTGGACAATGGCAATAAAACAATGTTTTATGGCCCAGGCTATAACTTGGAGAAATAATTTTAAAATCAATTTATTGTTTATTACATTTAGACAAATAGAGGACTTCAAATCTGATACAGCCATAAGGTCTCAATATTTCGGTGACCTGGGTCTATTTAATATAGAGAAGCTCTGACTTTCCCCATGTGCAACTGAAAAGACAATAATTCTATCTCCTAAGTGCTAATATTAATAGCCACTGACATCAGTATGTGTTTTAGATGTTGAACTGAATGAAGGAGGGGAGCCTTGTTGGCATATTTGTCAGTTAGTGAATCATGTTAGTGAAGCTTCCATTTTGTAAAAAGATCAATTCCATAATAGTCAAATAACTCAGATGCAGACGTTTGGGCCTATAACATGTCCTTGTGCTTCATGTCTGCTTCTGTTATTGGACTATATTGTTCACCTTTAATTTCTCTGCTGCATATGCATTTTGTTTTCAATTACAAATATAACAATAAACCTTTTCTTTAACCCTTTAAATCTTATTAGATTTGTTAACGTTACTGTATTAAATGTACGTATAGCATAAAATGTTTCAGTTGAACCTTTCTAAAGAATGGCATTGCCATGGTTTTAATGAATCACTTGTATATAAACACAACATCTGCAGGGAGTGTGACTAGCCTCTGAGGATAAACACCAGAAGTTAGATGATTGTGATAGAACGATTCACACAGGAATGGTCATTATGAGATGGGAACACTTGTTGACCCTATATTAACAGTCTCTCATCATCATTCTGGCTTGTCCAATGCCTTTCTGCTACTTACACCATCAGGTTAGAGGCTATGGATTGGATAATATACAGTAAAGTAGTGTAAAGTCTGGTTTGGTCAATGAGTTATGTAGTTGGTCATGCATGTCAATCAAAATACCTCTCTTTGTGGGGAGCCCTGTACCGCATTCCGATACAACTGCGCCAAACAAGCCAGGTGTGAACGCACCCTAAAATCAAGCAACTAGCCACCTGTACAAACCTTTGTGGAAGGAGGAGTCATTCTAAAGAGCTCACTGAATTTGAGGATGGTAGCCTACATATAGTGACAGTTTGTGATATTTCTTCTCTTCTAGATATTCCAAGATCAATTGTAAGTGGTATTATTGCAGCGTAAGGAACCACAACAACTCAGCCATGAAGTGGCAGACCACACAGCCCAGAGTTACAGAGGGCCTGAGGTTCATAGTGCTTGAAAGTAACCAACGCTCTGCTGACTCAATGAGAGTTCCAAACCCCCTCTGGCATTAACATCACAGAAAGTGTGCCCTGGGAACTTCACGGCATGAGTACTGCAAGCCTTACATCACCAAACACAATGCCAAACATCAGGTGGAGTGGTATAGCACACCTCCACTTGACTCTGGAGCACTGGAAACATTAGGTGGAGCGAGGAATCGCGCTTCTCTGCCAGTCTAATGGACGAGTCTGGGTTTGGCGAATGCCAGGAGAGCATTGCCTGCCTGACTGCACTGTGCCAGCTGTAGAGTTTGGAGGAGGGAACATGCTATGGAGTTGTTTTTCTGGGGTTGGCCTGGGCCCCTTAGTTCAAAGGGAAATGTTAATGGTTCCACTTACCCAGACATTTAATACAGTTCTATGCTTCCAACTTTGTGGAAATGGTTTGGGAAAGGCCCTTTTCTGTTCTAGCATGACTGTGCCCCAGAGTACAAAGCAAGGTCCATAAAGGAATGGTTGGACGAGTTTAGTGTGGAAGAACTTGACTGGCCTACACAGAGCTTTGACCTCTGACCCTGTCAAACATCTTTGGGATGAACTAGAATGGAGATTGCGACCCAGGCCCTCACAAATGTTCTTCTGAATAAATGGGAAACAATTCCAAAATCTTATAGAAATCCTTCCCAGAAGAGTGGAAGTACTAGCTAAAAGGGAAGACCAACTCCATATTAAGCCTAGAAATGGGATGCCATAATAGCTCCTGTAGGTAATGTGTATAGTTATCCCAGAATTTACCACATAATTTGAGCTCCTCTGGTCTTTGTTTGTAGCTGCACATGCATGTTAATGCTTGTGTGTCCGACGGTGGTCCTGAGATGCTGGTGCGCTTAGTGTGACATCTAGTGGCAAAGTCATATAGTCACTTAACAAACTAAAGTAATTCTGGAGAAAACTTCTTGATATTCAATCTAAACAACAACAAAAAAAACACAATGCCACAGGGGGTTCTCCGTCAGAAGCTCCGCCCCACACATGGGAAATGGATTGCCATGACTATTATGATATTGTTGTTGTGTGTTTGCTGCTTTGCATTCCTATTTTTGGACCAAGGGCTGGTAGAAGTATCGGATTGTCTTTCAGCATGCGCGGCATAGAGTAGCGAACTGAGAGGAGATATGGACAAACGTACTGTATTATCTTACGTGATGTCCTTACAATATCATCTTGAACCACCATATGGCGCCATCTGATTGTGTATGATTGTATGGTTATTGTGATTACTGTGTGTATTTATTTCTTTATTATTTATTTCATTTTGTATTTGTTTGTTTTTTCGTGCCTTATAACCCTCCTGTTGTCCTTGGGTTTCAAGCACACACCTTGTTGTGCTAGCAGTGAACATCATATAAGCCGTAGAATTAGGTTTAGCGCCTTCTATCTCTAGGGACTGATCCTGGATGTCCCTAGAGCCAGGTTTAAAACTATAAGGTATCCAGCTTTTGCAGTGGGCGCTCCCAACCTGTGGAATAGTCTACCACTCCATATTATTTTTCATTGTAACTGACTTGGCATTAAATGTCTATGCGACCAATTTTTGTTTGGTTCCCTTACTTTTACTATTGTCTACGTTGTCCTTTTGTTTGTTTCAACTTAAGTGTACAAATGTCTATGTTGTCATACTGTTTGTTTACCCATTACTTGTACATATGCTTTTTAAGCAGTTGGTTTATCTTATTTGATATTTTACTTTGTTCACCACTTTGGTCAACCATGGTTGTTTTAAAAATGTGCTATAAAAATAATATTGACATTGACATTGACAGCTAGTGATTTTTGTCAGTTTGACCAGGAGGACATCATGAGGGTTATCTTACTGTCGCTACGCTTCACCTGTAAGTGGTGGTGTGTGTGCACCAATCTTGCTGGCTTCCAAACTCAAACAAAGAACACGCTCTATAAAATCTAAAATCGTGTAAAATCATGTAAAAGTATGTAAAGTCCCGACATTACGTTACACTCCATTACAGGTGACAGTAGGGTATGCACCTATACACTATGGTCCGCCACTATATCAGAGAAGAGCAACAAAAACAGTGGCAGAAAATTGCTCGTTCAATCATTAGAGATGGCAATTATTTTGGACTATGATCGTTTTTTAATTGTTGGCGATTTTAATATGAATTTTTGATGTGACAATAGTCCCTTGGTCAAAGGACTTTATGAGTCTCATTGACTCTTTTAATCTGGTGCAGTCAGTATCTGCTTGACAGAGGATAAAGGACACACACTGATCCAGAGGCCTGCTCCATAAAACAAGTTAGCCAAATAAGCCAAGCTTATTTTGGTAACTCTGAATTATTTTCCACTGATTCAGTTCCATAAAGCAAGTTCAACATAGTCCAAGCTCAGTAAGGCAACTAATGCTGGGAAACGAATCTGGTCCGGGGAAGGATTATTGTCAGGCTAAGCCTATGTTGTTGCTTAACCAGAGTTCCTGTAACGGGAAAGCAAAGCTTTTCTCATTCAAATCTGCATGCTGCCCTATTTTACTTTATTAGCTTTTGGCCTATTACTCAAATAATGATAGAAATCAACTTTATGTTGACTTTTTTCCCCACTTTCTTTAACTTTAATTTAATTACACAAGACACATAAGTCACAACGTGTTTCTGTAAAAGCATCTGTACATTTCTGCATTCATACTCCCTTATCCTCATTGCACTTCTCCAATGCTTTTAAAGAGTCTATGTTGTATAAATTAGACAATAGCACAGAACTTTGTGACGATGATCTAAATACCCTCTTCGGGACTGTACTGATATTCTTGATTCTGTTGCACCATTTAGATCTAAATGCCAAAAGCCAACTTCAGAGCCCTGGCTAAATGTTAATACTCGCTCTCTCAGCACACTTAGACGAGAAGGAGATGGAAGAAAGATAAACTTCAGGTCTCATGAGGAATGTTACGCGATTGTTATATAGAATATCAGACAGCTGTCAAAGATGCAAAATCACTTTATATATAAAATCTTGTCTCCAATAATAGGCAGAGGCCTATGGTTCCTTTTAACTCTCTTAAGAATCTTATAAACCCACGTGATGCGGCTCCTATTGTAATTTTAGATTTTAACAATTTGTTTTATTTGAAAAATCTCCATTCTTAGATCTTCAACAACTGCGGTTGCATTTGACCCCTCTGCCCCTCTTACTTCCTCAGCTGTATTTAAAGCGTTTGAGTCTATATCACTTCCTTTAGAGGTTTTTAATTCTATGCGCCCCACAAACTGCCCTTGGGATGCAATTCCTTGTCTTTTGTAGGATGTTTTCAGTACGGTTGGGCCCAGTATTCTTATTTGAATTATTAATTGTCTATTGTCAGGGTGTGTTCCAGCTGCCTTCAAACATGCTGTAGTACAATACCTTAATAAATAGACTAATCCGGATCCTAACGTCCTTTCTAACTTCAGGCCCATCTCTATACTCCCTTTTATCTCTAAATTACTAGAGAACGTGGTTTTTAATCAGCTGACAACATTTTTAGAAAGTCAAGGTATTTATGAGATATTTCAATCTGGCTTCAAACCACGGCATAGCACTCAAACTGCACTACTAACAGTTTACAATGATCTTCTTTTAACTGTCAACTTCTTCTGCTTTTAGACCTGACTGCTGCCTTTGATACGATAGATCATGGGATTCTCCAGAAACGCCTAGAACAATGTGTTGGCATAAAGGGTACTGTCCTGAAATGGTTTGAGTCGTATCTAACTGATAGAAGTTTCTCAGTTCACATAGCCGCATTTTCTTTCACCACAGCACCACTTACCTGTTTGGTCAATATTGGGGTCTATTTTTAGAAAACATAACATCTCTTTTCATTGTTTTGCCGACGATGTACACATTTATTTGCCGATAAAAACTTCTATCACAGACTCTTCGCAGCTGATATTCGATTGTCTGAGGGATATAAAATACTGGATGTCTTTAAACTTCCTTAATCTAAATGAAAGCAAGACAGAGATTCTAATGTGTGGATGAGGTCACCCCCAGTCACAGCACTAAGGTCAACATATTTACTACTCCTGGATGTCCCTATAGCCAGGCTTAAAACTAAAGGGGATTGAGCTTTTGCGGTGGGTGCTCCCATCTTGTGGTGGGTGCTCCCATCTTGTGATGGATGCTCCCATCTTGTGGAATAGCCTACCACTCAATATTCGTGAAGCACAAACTTTGAATACTTTTAAGTCGTTGCTAAAGACACACTTTTCTTTGGCTTTAAATTGTAACTGAGCGGGCACTAAATGTCTGCACTGTAATTTTCTTTGTTTCCCCTTACTTGTATAATGTCTATGCTTTCATTTTGTTTGTTTTCCCCTTACTTAACATGTGTTATTTTCTATAGAGTTCTATGGTTATTTTAGGCTGTTGATTTATTTTTACTCGATATTTTACTCTGTTCAGCGCTTTGGTCAACCATGGTTGTTTTTAAAAATTAGCCGTAATTTTTTAAAAACAACCATGTTTGGCCAAAGCGAGAGAAGGCAATGCCATGCTTTTAGGTATTATATCTGGGTTTTATCTGGTGGGCGTTTTAGTGTTTTTAAAAGACATTGGTAGAGATATAGGCCTAAATATTGATTAGAACGTTTATTATGATTGTTTTATGCGGAATCGCCTGTCCCACACTCCAGTCCAGACGGTGGCGACATGCACCTCTAGTTTCTTGACAACCGCTATTGAACTTGCTATTGAAGAAGGAAGACTACGCAGAAGACAAAAAGGTGCAAAGGGAACCCTCAGATACAGCGCAGGTGAGTTGTTGGCTGGCGTGTTTGCTACTGGGAACGCTTATTAAATGACATGAATATGCTCAGGCCAACCTACGGAAGCCTGCTCCTAGACCCCCGTTTATAAATAAGATGGCTGGTCGATATACGGTACGCCGAGATGATAATGTGTTAGTGCTGCTGTAGAGGAAGAGTAGCACATGTTGTAGTAGTCTGGCTGTCCGTGACCACTCTTCGACCACCAGAGACGGTGAACGCAAAATCACGTCTAGCACCAGCCTTCACTTCCGGAAGTCTGGGACACAACGTCAAGACCCGCTTGCCGGACAGGTGACTGGTGTGTTTTGATTGACATGCATGACGACCAAGTCAACATTAAACTTATACTGAGGAATTAATTGGGAAACCTATAGGCTACGATTACTGCTTAAAATAATTGGAAAGAATGAAATGAGTAAATAAAGCTACTGCTCTAGCTTGAACAAGACCTGCTAACAGGCAGCCAATCAAAATCGACTTTCTGAAAGTGCTGTCACACTTACAAGGGTATATGGTTATTCACAGTCTGTGTGAGTTGAAGATCTCGCGGACAGGGGCCTCCTCCAGACGTTCTCAATTCACCTGCACCACCCACTTGGGCTTACCAGGTCTGTCCAGCGTCTTTCTCCAACCCTTGACCCTACTCACCACCAGATAGTGATCAGTTGACAGCTCTTCACCTGAGTGTCCAGAACATGCAGCCTCAGATCAGATGATACGATTGCAAAATCGATCATCGACCTTCGGCCTGGGGTGATCTGGTACCATGTACACTTATGAGCATCCTTATGTTCCAACATGGTATTTGTTATAGACAGTCCAAGTCTAATAACAAACACCCACTCAGGTTTAGATCAGGGAGGCCGTTCCTCCCAATCATGCCTCTCCAGGTATCTCCATCATTGCCCATGTGCGAGTTGAAGTCTCCCAGCAGAACAATAGAGTCCCCTACTGGAGCCCCATACAGGACTCCATTCAGGGTCTCCAAGAAGGCTGAATACTCTGAACTGCTGTTTGGTGCATATGCACAGACAACAGTCGGAGTTTTCCCCCCCACAACCCGGAGGTGTAAGGAGGCAGCCCTCTTGTCCACCGGGGTAAACTTCAATGTAACAGCGCTCAGCCGGGGGCTTGTGAGTATCCCCACACCCGCCCGACGCCTCACACCCTGGGTAACTCCAGAGTAGAATAAAGTCCATCTCCTATCCAGGAGTACGGTTCCATTACCAAGACTGTGCGTAGAGGTAAGCTCCACCAGATGTAATCGGTAGCGCTCCACCTCCCGCACAAGTTCTGGTTCCTTCCCCCACAGAGAGGTGACGTTCCATGTCCCCAGAGCCAGTCTCTGCTGCCTGGGTCTGGTCCGTCGAGGTCCCTGACCTTCACTGCCACCCATATGACAGCGCACCCGACCCCAACTGTTCACACTACTTATAGCGATCAGGGAATTCAGCTCAGTGAATATCTTAAAAAATATGTTTTTCTTCTTTTTAAATAGCTTGAAATCAGTGCTTCTCTGCACTGTTACAAAAACAATTAGTACACGTCTGTTGTCCATATTAATATTTACTTTTAGTTTTGCAAAAAACAAATAATTATGTGGGATTATGTATACTGACATATTGAAAGAATGTTGGTAAGATGATGTTTAACTTTCTTGCTGTCACAAGACATTTCAGCAGACTACCAGTAGAGGGAGCCAACCGCGGAATGTCTTATGTCCATGTTGTGGTTGGCGCCCACTACTGACGAGTGCACCGGGTCATTTTGACCCATAGGACAGCGAGAGGGTTACGTTTTTACAGACTCATGTTATACGCTAGTAATAACATGATGTACTGTATATAGAGACCCACGTTATACGCTGGTAATAAGAAGATGTAACGTGTGTGTATATACAGACACGTTATATGCTGGTAATAAGGTGATATATATATCTAATGTCTATACAGACCCATGTTATACTCCACGTGTATAGTGCTGTACAAATAAAGATGTTTGGGTGCATTCCTAATCTATACAGGCACTAAGGGTCGTAAAAGGTTGAGAACTGCAGTTGTGTGGTTTGAACATTGAAAGTAGTGTCAGTTGTCCAAGCAGTGTTTGTACAGCAGGGTGTAAGCTGTTGACCCTGTTCCCTGTCAGACCACATCCAGGAGGTGTCAGCCATGGAGCGTGTGATACCAGCGGGGATGCTGCCGTTGCTTCTGGGCAGTGTGGGGCTCCTGCTGCTCTACCAGGTGCTGAGCCGGCGGAGACAAGGAGCTCCATTGCAGGGTGCCGTGGTGGTTATCACAGGGGCCAGCTCGGGCTTAGGGAAAGGTCAGTCATCTGCCCTACATGCAGACGAGTGGTGTTGAAGGGTCATTCCATGAAAAACACATTTTTGAAAAACACTATTTTTCAGTGGTTTGATCACACTTTTGACTGCTTTAGCACGGACGAAAACTCACCAAACTTTGTACACACATCTCTCTGGGCGTGGCAAAATGGCTTGCTATAGCACCCCCTAAAAAGCTGATCACTTTCACCGAGATGTACAACATTTCTGTAGCATATATATCACATTCCATTGTACAAGAAAGTCTCTAAACACAACAGGAAGTCGGCCATTTTGAATTGAACAGCCATTTTTGGCGATCTGTATGCGCCGTCCATTTACGAACTCCTAGGGAATTAATGCAATCGACTCCAAATTTGCTCTGTTCGTTATAAACACTGTGGGGATTAAAACTTGTATGAACTGAGTTTTCACTGACGCTCATCAGTCCGTAGCGTGGCCTGGAAAATCCAAGACTTTTGCCAGAATAGTCACAATAATAATGCCATTGATAATGCCATCAAATCCTTTGCCATGACATATCAAATTGTTATAGCTCTGTAAATTGTCGTATCTGAACAAAACTTTGATAGACTGATAAGGGTCCGGCCCTGAACACAGTGATATGCCAATATTCACTCATAGTCAAAGTCACACACAGAAAAGGTTCCTAGAGCCATTCCCTAAACCCAATAGGAAGTCAGCCATTTTGAGGCTTTTGGGCAATTATTTCGCCATTAACGCGTTATGTACTTTAACGAAATGAACTCCTCCCAGATATTTCATGTGAGTGAATTCAAAATGTTCTTGTGTGTTGCAAAGACCATAATGATTAAAGATTGGACAAACTATGATTGTTTGATAAAGGGCGTTCCCTCGTCATGGCGTTAGATATCGATGATTTGCCATGAAACATAATTTTCATATAACCAGTCAAAATGGTCACACACGCACCAAACTGTACAGTCTTGTCAATAATGTCAGGGAACATTCACAGGAAACTATAAATTATAACTATTCACTCATAGTTATAATGCCACCTACTGGCAACAGGAAATATCACGCAATACATTGTGATGGTTAGCCTCATCCACTTCCAGACTGTCTCAGAAAAGCCCTAACACATGTATGATGGTAACTTGTAAAGCTTTTGTCCTCGTGCAGCACCACACCCATGGCATGGCGATACACCCTTTGCTGTGACACAGGAAGTTGTTGTAAATCCTCTGTATGTGCTCAATGCTGTACCAAACTTTACAACCTTCATACAAGTTTCTCCCTGAAGACAGCTGTGCATCAGAATTCACAAATTGTCATAACGCCACCTACTGGCGACAGGTAGTAAGTCTTGTATAACAATCAATATTTGATATGTATAAAATGCCAATGTTCTGAACACTCTGTATTTTAAATGTACACTAACGCCACCTAACTCCTTTTGTGGAGCGGTGTAAGTGTGCAAAAATGTAGGTGTGATCAGTATGACCTGCTGCGTCCATGGAACCACATGCACCGACACGTGCGAGGGGCCCATTCACTGTTGCTTGCAACCCTAGTTCTAGTTGTTTTTGAAAATAGTTCGATGTGACTTGTAGACGTACTGGGCCTTTCAAAGTAGACTGTTACCTTCCCGGTCTGTAATGGCCATAGAAGGAAAAGAAAAGGAGAAACAGGCGAATTAGAAAAGTGCATCCTTGTTACGCATGAAGTGTGCTCGCAGTTTGCTTGGTAATGTCCCTATGAGGATATGCCCGCCCATAGTCTTCTAACATAGCTTCATAAGGAATGAAATAGATTGCCAGTAAGCAAACTGTAAGTTTGTATTTAAAAAGTACAGTATAAAATAGTAGCTTCCAACCCACATATTGTGTTTGATATAGGACATCAAAGGGCAATATTTGTATAAAAATACAAGAAATCCATTCTTAAACAGTTTGGTGACCCTGTTGAGTTCCATACTGGCAGCAGCTCCGTTTGGGAGACAGAGAATACTGTGGTGTGTGTGTGTGTGTGCTCATAGGCACGACCACCCTGTGTGTGTGTTGCAGAATGTGCACGAGTATTTCATGCTGCAGGAGCACGGCTGGTGCTGTGTGGAAGAGACCACGCCCGCCTGCAGGAGGTCACCAAGGAGCTTATAGCTAGTTCAGCCCAGACACAGGTGTGTGTGTGTGGGCGTGTTAAACTCTTCTGGTGCATGCACATGGAACAGCAGACAAGCCAGATATCTTGGTGGATGAGAACACGATGGCACCATTACATGAGGCAACAAATAGCTGGCAACAGTACATGGCATGCTGTCCAAAGTTATTTGAATTGTTTGCCATCTGCCATCGCCTTCACAATCGGAGACAACATTGTCGATCTGGATAACGAGAAGCTAATGCTTTTTGTGCTACAACTAAAATAATTACATAAAATATTAGCCAAGAAATGCGTGTATTGAATATTTAATTATTTGTAAACAATGCAACGTCACCGTAACATAACGTCATGCTTGTTTCATTTTTGCCATCCTGCCATTTCATCTGACTTTCTATTGTACCGTACAGAAAGTTCTGCTGTGTTCCATGTGAATGCAGCATGACTTCCAGCCCAGAAAGCAGTGTACCTAAAGTAGTAATTAAATGAATACAAATTATAAAACATGTTCCACTTGTTTTTAAGTGTTTTTACAGAGTGCAATGCAAATACATTGTAGAAGCAGAAATCCACTACAAAAAAAGAAGTTTTGCTTGTTTTTACCTCAGCCCCTTGCCCCACCATTTCATCAATCTGACTGTTGTCAAACATTGTATTTGTGTAACTTATCTGAATTGTTGTCATTCTATTCTCAATGCTGTACGATTGATACTGTCCAACGTAAATCAGTAATACCATCACAGCTCAAAACAAATGCAATGGTATAACTTAAGTCACAGTTCATTTAATGCATTGAAATTATCAAGTTCATTTAAGTATCAGTGCGTAAGTGCAAATCAAATTGTAAAAACAATTCTCAGGATGTTATAGCTAGTTAGGTGTTCCATATCTTTGAGGCATAATTGGAGTGAGCAATGTAGATTGTAGTTGTAGCCTATTTAGGGCTTTGTATGTAAGGAGGGTGACCTTTTTAAAATACATTCTAAATGTTACAGAAAGCCAGTGCAGTGTAGCTGAAACTGGACTAATATGCTCTTTCCTCTCGATTCTGGTTAAATCCTGAGCTGCAGTTTTGGATGAGCGGACGTCGGGTTTTGTTTTGTTTTGTTAGTCTGTTTTGGACCGGAGGCCAGTTGGGGTGCTAGTGGATTCCTAACTTAATTCTAAACTATATTTGAAGAGTACTCTTCATTTGGATTAGTGTACTATGAAGTATTTTGTTCCATTCCCACTAGACATATCCCCCCAGCACTGTGACCTTTGACCTGGCAGACACAGGGGCATTGGACAGGGCAGCAGAGAAAATCCTCAAGTGTTTTGGCCATGTGGACATTCTCATCAACAATGCTGGAATCAGTTACCGTGGCAACATCATGGATACACGCCTATCTGTTCAGAGGGAGGTCATGGAAACAAATTACTTTGGACCTGTTGCTTTAACACAAGGCAAGTTGTATTTATTATAATTTATTTAATATGACAATATATATACACAGTATCTCACAAAAGTGAGTAAAACCCCTCACATTTTTGTAAATATTTGTTAATACCTTGTGACAACACAGAAGAAATGACACTTTGCTATAATGTATAGTAGTGAGTGTGCAGTGTAAATTTGTCGTCCCCTCAAAACAACTCAACACACAGCCATTAATGTCTAAACCGCTGGCAACAAAAGTGAGTACACCCCTAAGTGAAAATGTGCAAATTGGGGCCAAATGTCAATATTTTGTGTGGCCACCATTATTTTCAACCACTGCCATAAACCTCTTAGGCATGGAGTTCA
>JAODUG010052665.1:0-15384 GCA_027564795.1 Aphredoderus sayanus
GGCTGTTTGTTAAATTAAATTCATAGACACAGACGAGATGTGTTGTATTTGTATGTATCTGCTTTGGAAAATACTAAACATTTTAACAGAATATTTACTGACCCTGTTGAATTTGAAAAAGTTAAAATGCTGCATAAAAGCAAAGTAAATATGTCAAACACTGATAACACAAGAAATGTGTGCATTAACAGATAATGAAGGTACAGTACTTTGCATTCTTAGGCATGGGAGAAGGCACACCATAATGCCATCCAATGTCAACTACCAGGCCAACATCTGGGCCCTGAGAGAGGAGGGCTGTACTCATCTATTGGTTTCCACAGCTTGCGGCTCCCTCAGGGAGGAGATTCAACCTGGAGACATTGTCATTATTGATCAGTTCATTGACAGGTGACTAGAACAGATACTTGACAATAAACTATGTTTAAAGTGAAATCCAACTTTTGATAGACCCTCCTCCACTCTTTAGCTTCCTTATTTCAGTCCACCATGATTGAAGCCAGACCAACATCTCTTAGTTGTATTATTCCCCCAATGATTTATAGTTTCATATCTCTTGCTCTTTACACCCGCCTTTCAATAATGTGCAGGAGAGGAGAGAATCTTAAAACTGGTTGCCACAATGTTCTGTAATTTATTTCCAAAGACTAGCAGTGATATTACACTACGTCAACGAATTATAGTAGAAATTGTTTGGAGCACTGTTATAGGGAAGTCTACAGAAATTAATTTATCATTTGCCACACCAGAACAAATGTGTGATGCAGAAAACTATACGGACTAAAGTTGTGGCTTTATTTCTGCTTAAATTGACAGTTCCTGCTGCCTATGGAAATGTTCTGAGCTTGAGAATAACACAGTCTTAAAGATGCAGTAGGGTTAGCGATTCTAGTCCAATACACATTTAGTCAAATTTGGTATATGTTCTCAGGATCCACCAGCTGTCCGTTCCTTGTTCACAGGAAAGAAAAGGCTGTTCCACATATACAGTCCTAGCTCAGTAAAGGGAAAACTAAGTGGCATTAATTGAGCACAACACTATCTTAATGAATGCCCGGAGGGAGGAGCAGGATAACGGGATGTTTTTTATTTGTATGTGAAATGTGGGCTTGTACAGCACGTTGAGACTGTATTGTGATTTATGGCTAAATCTAGACTTGATTTACAGTAACAATGCACCAATACACAACAGTCTTGGCAATGCACGTCCAATGTGTGGGGCGGAGCTTCTCTGAGACCACCATTGGCATTGAAGGGAGAGGTGTTTTTGTTTTGATGTTAAGGTCAAATATTAATATAATAATAATTATAATAAACAATCTTTCTCTGAGCACAATTAACATCACCTTTTTAAGATAAAACTGTAAGGCTTATAGTTTAACTATTGTCCACTTTTACTCAATGGCAGTTTTTATGCAAATTGTAGAACCTATTGAATTATTTGTATTGCTAATCTGAAAATTTCTCTCATTAAGACAGTACACAGTATAAAAGTGGTCTGGCACACAATCCAATAAAAATACTCTTTAAATTGTAACCTGGAATGGAATATAGTTAACACGTTACAGTGATGGAAACCGATGAATATCAGAAATGATTTCCCACACATCTCTCTCGCAGGACTCGTGTTACTGTATGTCAACAGATAAGGGCAAACACAGCTTACCTGTTGTGTGTGCATATTTGTCAAATAACTAGTCTGTAAACTGGCCTTGTACCCTTACCATTCTTGTTCAGTGATTGAGGTAATTAAAGTGTGTTATATGAATGAACACTTACTTTCACACTACTTTCACAGGCTGTCATATGAATAATACTGAAATTGTATACAGAGTCAAGCCTACTTCCTGCCTTCTGTCCCTTCTTTGTTGTATGCATCATTTTCGGTGACTTGTGGGAATTTTCAGTTCTGTGGCTTTTATTTTCTTCCGCCATCTTTGTCCATTGTCATTTTGAGCATTTCTCACCTTAAATTTGTCATTTTATTTAATTTAAACTGATGTTTGTCCCAGCATTTTTCGTTGCGTAACAGCCATGAAAATAACAGCGATGTGACTGCACCCAATTTAAGTATGAATGGTTTTATTATTCTGAAGGTGAGAGCTGAATTGTTTAACGTAATTCTGTAAAATGGTGAATGTGTTTGTCACGCAAAAAAGCTTACAGGATACAATAAAATGTATACAATGCTCCTCACTTACCTCTTCCTAAACTCAATTTGAAATCCAAATTTCAGCCAGTTAACAAATTTAATTTGGGCATAATGAACCTAGAGCCCTGTATACTCTTAATGGACACTAATTTCTTAGAGTAATTCAGCCTAAATTATATTTACACTATATTCCTCTGTATCTTATATTACATTTGATTGGCATTGTTATCCTATTTTATTTGATCTCATAATTAGCAGTCACCCCTACCCTATACAAGGGCAGACATCTATTTGTCAGAAATGAGGAAGCAGAATGTTGAAACTTGTTTGGACTTGTCTCTCATCACGTGATCCTATTTTTCTCTTAAGGCATTTGTCTACGCTAAAATGGCTTCTGTTAGTAGCCACGTTCCCGTAATGTACAAACAAATCCTCCCAATCACTGTACCAGCGAGTTTCACTTGTAGAAAGCACCCCATACTCCCACTGTGGAGCGTGTTAATATTGTGAGGTCGGGCTGTTGAAGCATACTGTATGGCTTAAATTAAAATGGAGGCTTCATGAATACTCCTGGGACTCGATGATTGCGTGATTGTGCCCTAGTGCTGTAAGACACTGACTGTTATTTGGTACTGGGCATTTGTGAAATGCTTGACAGTGCAGCCCTGTAACTCTGACCATGGTGTGTTGTGACATAGCAGGAATATTTTAGACATTTGATAATGATGTGACTGTCAGCTCAGTCATTCTGAAATGAAGTTGTATTGCCCTGGAATTAATTAAGTACATACAGTAACAATGCATCTCACATGGTCACATCCACCGCCAAGGTTTCTTTTTAATGAAGCACTAGCTGAATCTGTTTGTCTAAGCATAGTTCTTATGTTGGGATTGCTAACACCATATTGATCATGTTTTGTCTGTGACATACTTTGTGTAGATAATGGGTGTCAAATGAGGTTAATAGTCTTTGTCTAAGAAAGGTAACGTACTTAATATAATTATTGGCTAGATTCTTTCTTTTTGTGTGTGTGTGTGTGTGTGTGCTACCATGGTCAAACTGTAATTTAACACATTAAATGTATTATTCATTGTACTAGAGGTCCACTTTCTGTTACATTTATCATAACAAACAATTATGAATATATGGAATTCTTGTATTGGGCATTTCTTGTGTTTATAATATACACAAGCAAATAATGAATGACTAATGTGACCAGACCTCTGCACCAGATCTCCCTGGCTTGTTTCCAACACAGCTTTTTGTGTTCTTTACTGCCTTTAGGACTACCAAGAGAGCTCAGACACTGTTTGATGGACAGCCCAGCAGCCCTGCAGGTGTCTGCCACATCCCCATGGCAGAGCCCTTCTGCAATAGGACCAGAGAGGTGAGTCTGTGAGATGTGTCCATCCACATTGCGTTCCTAACAGCCACTGAGAGCTTGCTAATCTGTTAGAACGTCCAACAATCAATTCATGTCATGTAATACAGTGCACAGTGAAACTAATAGCGTCTTACCCTGCACGAGAATGTTGTCAAGTGTGTGTCCAAATGCACACACATTTGACCCAAGCATCTTTTTCCCCACACATCTCACTTGCAGGACACTTTTTTGTTGTTGTTGTTTTTTTATCACAGAGGTGATGTAACTATCAATCTGTTATTTACTCATTGTTTCCACTTTTGGCTATCCATTATTAAAATAAAGACAAATGGTTCATGAATGATCTGCTAGGGCTTTCCCTGTCATTGCTGCTGTAGGTGTTGGTAGAGGTGTCCAAGAGCCTTGGCATTAAGTGTCATCCGCGCGGCACTATGCTGACTATTGAAGGGCCTCGCTTCTCCTCGCGAGCAGAGAGCCTGATGTTCCGCCAGTGGGGGGCTGACGTCATCAACATGACTACTGTGCCAGAGGTGGTCTTGGCCAAGGAGGCTGGTCTCTGCTATGCCAGCATTGCCATGGCAACAGACTATGACTGCTGGAAGGAGCATGAGGAGGCGGTATGTGATAGACCTGGGGGGGGAAAATGTCCTTTGTATATGACTATGCTCAAAGGAAGTGTTTAGATTTTTGTAGTGGTCAAGAATGTAAGTTTTTTTTTTTGCAAGTAAAAACATTGCCTGGTACTAGCCCATCCTTTCTTTATACTGGACACACTCCAAGATGCCTCAATGAGTCCATTGTTGTTAACGGGGGACAGCACCGCTATCCTCATTCGGTGTAAAATAAAGCACTCAGTTAGTCAGCTGAGGGCAGGATAGGTTTGGGTTTAGGATGGTCCACTCTCAGTTGAGTTTGATGCCCCGCTTACCTGTAAACATTCTTGCGTGAGTTTCCTATCCCCTTACCTGCAAGTTGATGTTACAGCAATGTTATTAGCATAACTTCAATACAGTATTGTTAAATCATTGGCTTTGATGTGTACATAAACATAGATCAAAGTAACATGTTTTTCATACTAAACTAAAAAGCTATGGAGCTTTTTAGTTTAGTATGCCATTTATGCCAATATGAATGAAGGAATGAATGGATGGATGAATGAATGAATTAACTAATTTATTAATATCAGGGTTCCTATGCCATATGGAAAAAGTATGGCATTTGACTTGAATCATTTCCATGTCTGGACAAGTATGGCGGGGGGAAAAGACAAGAGAGTAGGGAAACGGAAATATATTATTCACACACACACACAGACAAACAAATTTTGTTAGATTAGAAAATGTTTTATACATTGATTGGTGAAAGTGTAGACAAGTCTGTAAAAGTATGTAAATGGGAATGTGTAGGAACCCTCAATATTTGAAATGTTAACACAAATTATTAAATGTAACATTTAATTATGTCCATATATATATTTAGAATGATGTATTTCTGTATTTAATTTATTTCTATATTTCTATAGAAATATATTTGACTTTTTCCAAATATAATGTTTAATATTTCATTATTTATTACAGTTTTTGGCTTATAAGTAGATTTATTTCACAGTATTTATATTTGGAAATTAGTGATTCAATATAGAAATAAATAATTTGATTTATAAATGTATAATATAAATAATTCAATATGGACACAAATAATTGGAACACTTCCTGTGTGAAGCTGAACTGTTACTGTCACTCGCCACCATGCCAGAATGATATATAGTGTGTTTTGGGAGTTTTGGTTCAACTCTCCAAATCACAACTCTACTTCCGAGTTCCTGAGGCTGACCTCTTCCCCCTCCTGTTGCAGTATGATAGCCACATCCTTCCACCTCCTCCGCCTTCACACTACCTCCTGCCCCCCCGCTAGCCTCCGGTGGAAGCCTTGGCAAAGAAGGCTGAGTCAGTCTGAGTCATCTGCTTTACTGTCCTCTTTCCGGGCCCTAGGAATACCACAAAAACATTATCCCAGTTAGTTAGTGTATGATTTTAAGTAAAACACATGAAATCCAAATGGTTGAAGGGCATAAATATAACAGGAGCATTTTTGCAATTATCATTCCATTTTATTTGTTCTTTTTACTGCTGTTTTCATGGCTGGGTACATTTTTAATTGATGACTCTTGTGATATGGCTGGTGAAAATTGGCTGTAGGTCTGCGTTGACAACGTATTAAAGACGATGAAAGAGAATGCCAATAAAGCCAGCAGTATCCTGCTCACCGTAATACCCCAGATCTGTCAAATGGACTGGACTCCAACAATGAAGGCATTGAAAGTAAGTTGTCAACACTGGTTAACTGTTTTTATGCGCTGAGTCACATATTTTGGTAGGCATATATGATCTGAGGTTAATGGGTTTTTTTTTTCTTTTTTTTTCTTGCTTGTGAACTGAAATTCACATTTATTATGATAATGAAAATACTGGAACGTCTACATAAAACTGAACACTGGTCTGTTAATGTGATACCAGGATAGGCAAATGTATGCAATACAATAGTTGCAAGGATAAATGGGAAGAGATTTGTGGTATGTGTTTTAACACACAAATCATACCATTTCATGTTTTTACAATAATAGTTCATGTCTAAAAACATTTTTTAATGTTTAATCAAAGATTTAGAACAATTACGTTTAGGCTCCAATAAGCTCAGTCTTTCAAAGAATATGCAGCAGTGAGCTAAACGAGTTTGTGTGTGTGTGTGTGTGTGTGTTAAAATATTTTTTATTTATTTATTTATTTTTGACATTTACTGTCAACTGTTATAACAATACATTTAGAAGCCCCTAATGTGCAAATACTTACCCTTTAAAGTCCCAAATATACAACCAAATGCATGGCCTCATACAACATGGACAAACGTTTAGGCTGTTAAATTACAATTAGGTAATTTAGCAGACGCTTTTATCCAAAGTTACTTACAATGAATACAGTTCAAAGTACTTAATTTCTCCTTTATGGATGCATCTCAGTGCCTTGTTGGGCGTATCTGCTATTTCTGTATGCAAGTGTGCCAATGCGTTGGCATTGGCTATGTTTAACTATGTCTTCTCTTTGCACAAGTTGTGTCCCATGCACAATATTGGTGTAATTAAGAGATTAGTTTAAAATATTTTTTATATATAAATAAATAAATAAATAAATAAAAATAATAATATGCACGCTTAGAACAATAATTTGTGAGCTTAGCAGGCATTGCCGTCTGTAGTGTGCTTCAGAGTGTTGAACATGTGCACTGTCAACATGCATACAGTAGGATAAAAAAGTATTTAGTCAGCCACCAATTGTGCAAGTTCTCCCACTTAAAAATATGAGACAGGCCTGTAATTTTCAAACTTTAACTATAAGACAAAATGAGGAAGAAAAACAAAATCCAGAAAATCATATTGTAGGGTTTTTTATGAATTTATTCGTAAATTGTGGTTGGGGAAAAAAAGTATTTGGTCAATAACAAAAGTTCATCTCAATACTTCGTTATATACCCTTTGCTGGCAATGACAGAGGTCAAACGTTTTCTGTAAGTCTTCACGAGGTTTTCACACACTGTTGCTGGTGTTTTGGCCCATTCCTCCATGCAGATCTCCTCTAGAGCAGTGATGTTTTGGGGCTGTCGCTGGGCAACATGGACTTTTAACTCCCTCCAAAGATTTTCTATGGGGTTGTGATCTGGTGACTGGCTAGGCAACTCCAGGATCTTGAAATGCTTCTTACGCAGCCACTCCTTCGTTGCCCGGGCGGTGTGTTTGGGATCATTGTCATGCTGAAAGACCCAGCCATGTTTCATCTTCAATGCCCTTGCTGATGAAACTCTCACGACACATGGCCCCATTCATTCTTTCCTATACACGGATCAGTCGTCCTGGTCCCTTTGCAGAAAAACAGTCCCAAAGCATGATGTTTCCACCCCCATGCTTTACAGTAGGTATGGTGTTCTTTAGCTGCAACTTTCTCCTCCAAACACAACGAGTTGAGTTTATACCAAAAAGTTTCATCTGACAATATGACATCCTCCCAATCTTCTTCTGGATCATCCAAATGCTCTCTAGCAAACCTCAGAAGAGCCTGGACATGTACTGGCTTAAGCAGGGGGACAAGTCTGGCACTGCAGGATTTGAGTTCCTGGCGGCGTAGTGTGTTACTGATGGTAGCCTTTGTTAATTTGGTCCCAACTCTCTACAGGTAATTCACTCCCCCGTGTGGTTCAGGGATTTTTGCTAACCGTTCTTGTGATCATTTTGACCCCCGGGGTGACATCTTGTGTGGAGCCCCGGATCGAGGGAGATTAACCGTGGTCTTGTATGACTTCCATTTTCTTATAACTGCTCCCACAGTTGATTTCTTCACACCAAGTTGCTTACCTATTGCAGATTCAGTCTTCCCAGCCTGGCTCAAACAGGTTCCATTAATACAGGTAACTAGTGGAGAACAGAGGAGCCTCTTAATGAAGAAGTTACAGGTCTGTGAGAGCCAGAAATCTCTCTTGTTTGTAGTTGACCAAATACTTATTTTACAGAGGAATTTACCAATAAATTAATAAATAAAAAAATGTTCCTCATTTTGTCTTTCATAGTTTAAGTGTACCTATGATGAAAATAACAGGCCTCATCTTTTTAAGAGGGAGATATTGCACATTTGGTGGCTGACTATAAATACTTTTTTGCCCCACTGTATGTCTGCACAGACAATGCACAGATGGCTGCACTTGGGCCTTACCACATGTAAGAACTTGTTTATAATCCCTTTTTTTATTTCATGATTATAAATGTAGGAAGCATATTTTGTTCTTTGTTTTACAGTTAACAGCACAATCTTCTGTAATGCTACCAAAGCACTGAGTAGGATGCACCAAACCTCAGAAAATGAATCTTCCATACCCATCACTATCAATCTGGACTGTGGATTCAGCCTTCCCTGCTTGAGAATTTGTCATTAATGAATCACAAGAAAGTGCCTGACACATGCAATGCTTGTTCCTAAAATGATATTAGAGTGCATTTGTTATGCCTTGAATGCACATTCTGAGTCTCCAGATTACACTGACATTATATATGTTGTTGTAGTAATGTCTCTTAAGCATCGCTCACGCATGATTCTTAGTCCAGCTAGATTAAGATGCCAAACATTTTGACATATTACATCCAACATGGTGTTTAAAGACTATACATTTTACATTTATTTTACACAAATGTATTTTTAATAATTGTTAGCATGTGGTATCTTAATTTGTGACTAAATTGCATGGTTACTTAAGTAAAATAAACATGGGCCAGGTTTGTACCTTGCATTCCTGTTTTTTTACTAGGCCTATTGGTTTGTTGTTAATAATAAAGTAAATATTTCCATGTTTTTGAAGGAAATTGGGTCATGTCATTAAGTTTAGTTTCTGTATCATCTCCAGTTCATGAACATTCTGAATTTATCACATTTAGTTATAGTCAGCAAAACAAGCGTAATTTCCTGTATTTTTCAAATCTGTATGGCTTTCTCTTAAATGAGATAAGTTGAGTTTTTTTTATATTGTAAGCTTATTAATACATTCTGAGACTTGTGCAGGTGGCCTACTATAGTCAAATAAAATAAACAACCAATATTGGTTGTCTCTGATAGATCTGAAATATTTGCCACACCTGGATGAGATCACACTTCATTACTATTTTTACCATGTCTCTAAATTATGGTTGAAATAAAGTCATGATTTATAGTAAAATGACAAATCATTTTTATTTAACAATCGGATAGGTGCACATATGTAGGCCTGCCTATATATATATAAACTCATTGCTTGTTATACTTGTGCTTTCATTGGGCTAACAATGGCCTTCATTTTAGTTTGTCCATTATTTCCTTAATTTTAACCGTTTTTACTCGACTACATTCTATGAATACTGACTGTTTTGCATAGTTGATTTACAAAACATGTGATTCTACCAGCGATTTTGATTTGCAGCTTTTAGTGACATCAAATGCTCCACCCAAATGTTTAATACAGAAGCCAATCAGAACTGAAGTTTTTAAATAAAAACACCACCCACAGAAAACATCCTGTATTTCACAGATGCAGGAAAACCATGCTACAAATAATGTAGGTCTATACGTTTAAAACATAAGCTATATTAGCATGCATTTCTTTTTCTCTTATGTAGCATACTTTTCTTAGTTGCTCAAATATATTGTAATATGTTAAATATATATTTTCTTTGTTTTACAGTCAACAGCATAAACGTTTGCCTACCAAAGTGAATGAATCTTCCATAATACCAATCACTATCAACCTTCTTGGGACTGAGCCTTTCTTCTGAGAAATTCAAGTCAGTGAATCACAAAGTGCCTGACACATGTATCACTGATTCACAGGGGGACTACGTCCCTACTTTAGGGATCATGCCCCCACTAAAATGTATTTTGCATATTTGTTTTAGAGTAACAACAGGTGTAAACTCTATCGATATGTATGTTTTGGTCACGTTTGTGTTATACAAAGATGTGATAAAAACCTATCTGAGAATTCGATAGCTACGTCTCCTAATAAAGAATGCATGGTGACATTTCAACAAACATCAACAAAAGGGCACAAAAACGGCTGTAGCATAGCAAAAATATTATTTTGAGCAGAACAAGTGAAAACAAATGCTGATTGGTGTAGGCTAATGACTTCAAACAACAACTATTTTTCTAGTTTATTCGCTGTCTGGGCGCGGCGCAGCGCAGCCACAATTAACCACAATCCTTCTTTGAGCGGCGGCAAGAGCATCAGCGCCGTTGTGCTTTAACGGTGTGAAAGAAAACGCTTAAACATTTTCAGGACTGGCGACGTCCGTGAATTTTGCCTGCATGTAGTACAGCAATGGTTCTAGGCATATTAAACAACCAACATGAAGATGTCCTAATATTGTAGTTAGGCTACATCATTATATTGGCAATGTATTTTTTTCAGTCACGTAAAATAGGCCTACAGTAGAGACCTATAGCCTAGTTATAGGATCGGCTTTTAGGCCTGCAAGCCTAACTCCTATATTGCATATAGCCTAGGCTATTGAAAGATGTCATTAAGTTTAGCTTTTGTAACATTCCAAATTGATGTAGATTCTGAATAGCCTAATAGTCAGCCAAACAAGGGTAGGTTATATGGTACTTAACAAATGCAGGCCTAGGCCATAGTTTACCCTTTTTTAAAGATTGGTAGGCTTAACCATGTTGATGTTTTAATATTGTAATAGGTTATTCATGGATTGTCATTGGTTCTTCATAGGTTACAGCTTCAGAGGCCTACGTTTGTACAGCTGGAACTGATACAGAAATGTATTGAACATACTATTGGTCATATGGCCTAAATCAAACGCTCACATGCAGCACCTGGATTTTGTTTCATTCATACAGATACATTCATTGATCTGTATGCTGGTTTTAATAAAGACTTATAGTCTTTATATCGAGTTTTAACTTTTTGTTGTTAACATAGGAGGGTACAGTAAGACAATAATCTAATTGTCAAATTTCAGGGGTTGCCCAAATATCTTCACTCAGTTTTCATGATGTCATTACTCCTATTGGTAGCACAGGATATAGCCTATTCAGATAATGACAAATGGCAGGCTAATTTTAAATCGTTTTGGATAATAACGTCTAATTAAATCACAGTTTGATGTAGTTTATATGCCAAAGTAATGCCAACCTTTTGTTTTTTTGCATTGTCATTCTGCTTTGCTTGAGGTGATGGTATGGACAATACCGTTTAAAAAATACCGTAAATAAGCAGGATATGTATAGCAAAGGCCTTTCTGCAATTTATAACTATTTAACATTATCCTTAAATTGTCGTTTCTCAAACCCAGGCCTACACATTTCTGTAGTTTGTCATCAAATCATAAAATGCATGATAATTCATAGAACGAATGTTCATTGTTAGGCAAAGACCGACAAATAGCCCACTGTTTCTTCAGACTCGCCTAGGTTAATAAATGGCTGCTTAATTCAAATGTTCAGTTTTGAAAGTCTTGCCTCCTGATATACTTTATATCCCATATTTATTTTAAATATCACGATTATCACGATTAACACAGGGCACTCGCTAGGCCTAATAGGCACATACCTTGTGCTCATTAAAGATAAAAAGATAAATTCTGTTTATTTTGTGTTATAGCCTATTAGCAGGTTGGGCTATAGGCATAAGAATTAACATATGACGGGGTGCATGGCTTTAACCTAGGCTGCATTTAGTAATTTAAAAAAACTGGCATATAGCTGCAACCCAGAAGATGGCCTGTCCATTTCTGGCGATAAGGAAGACTGTTGTAAAAGCTATAGCCTATAGGCCTATCAACATTGTGCATAATAATAATAATAATAATAATAATAATAATAATAATAATAATAATAATAATAATAATAATAATAAGAAGAAGAAGAAGAAGAAGAAATGTTTTGCTTATTTACGCAAACGTTTTTATATATAAATATGAGAGCTTTCGTGTTTTATTCAAAACAATATCCCAAAATGTGCTTTAGGCTACTGTTCTGTGAATATGACAACGAATAAAATGTTGTGGCAATATAGCACAGGTTCTATTTACAAATAGCCAGCCATAAGACAGTGGCGAGGCGAACAATATTCTGGCTAATGTAGCCTAATATGTGGGCTTTTCGCGATTAATGTCAAACTAACACGTTTTCTTAAATCTGGTTTGTAGGCTACGTTTTTATCTCAAACATTATTGCTTTTACAGATTACACCAAATTCGTTTTAATAATAACTGTAATTATTAAAGTGCACAAGTCCTTCTCAAGTTGGCCACACCCCTCTGCCAGTAAATAGTTTTGATAATGCTTAGGCTATATTAGGTGGTTATCTATTAACAGTATAGTAGTCTACTAGTATTTCAGCCTGTGTACTGTGTGGATCTTTTTGGTTGGCAGCTATGCTAATGATATTAAAAAGTCAATTGTTCTGATATAACCTAATAGAAAAAAAAAATTATGAACATAATTAACCCATTAGTGTAATTGTTAAGCATAATTACAAACTTGTATAATTAGTTTAGCCTACCGTTGGCTATAAATAAATATCGGCTTCAGATATGCAAGGCCGAGATTCAGTGGCCACAGTCAGTGCATAATGACTCATGCAGGCCTTACATAGACCTTCCATAAGTTCCTGAAAGTTTGTGGAAAAATTTGAATCCTATTTACAGAGACTCCAGAAAGGCAACAACATCACTGTGTCCGCATTCTGTTGCCAAATCAATCGGTCGACAGTTTAGGTTGTCCCGTGGCTCAGGGTCGGCGAGAAATAGGACAAGTATCTTCACAGTATCCAGAAAACCCGTCCTTGCAGCGTCGTGGAGCGGAGTTGTCCCCGTACTGCTGTCGCTGATGTTGGGATTCGCTCCTCGCATAAGTAACAAGCGGGCAACTGAGGTGCTCCCCATCATCATCACCTTAAAGAGAATACAATAGGTTGGCTATGTGTTAAAGTAAGTTCTGGTTGGACTGCTATTCATTTTCAACAAATGTTTTACTTTTTTGAGCCATTTACCAGAGCATATGTTCGATAAATAGCGTAGGGTACCTGTAGGCAATTGCCTACAGGTAATGTGAAGGAGCGACATTTGTTACCCTATAGCCTTTGATAAACGATTTTCAATATTGGCCTTTTTTAATTTCCCCCAGTAGGCCTATGCTATTGCTACAAGGCAAGTGTATACGCACATCATTTTATTCTACGGTTTGTCACAAGAGAGAACTTCTAGGCTACGCCTAGGTTTGTTTAGGCCAAGATAAGTTTGGAAAGCTAATAAAATATTTTTAAAGACAGCATTCATAGAGTATTATAAACAAATGCTTGCATAAACAAATAGTGTGTTGACATTTTCTATAGGCTTATGCCAAATTTTTAAAAGGTATTTTATAATGGAAAACGACAGGGTATAGCCGCATACAACAAATATTTAATTTGGATGCGCACATTAAACTGTAAATAGATAGGCTATAGGTATAGCATATCATTAGCTTTTTACGGTCTATATGCAGGAACATTTTCAAGCCGTCGATATAGTGGCCTAAATAAGGTGACTAGTACCCTAGCATAGTAGATCCTATAAATAAATATCTGAATGTGTTCATAATATTAGGCTAAAATGCAAAACAATTTTAACGGCTGCTAAATTATCATTTCACTACAAACCTGAATCGCAGTTCGGCCAAAACAATTCACACCGTTGACATTAGCCCCCAGCTGGAGAAGATTTTCAACAGCATCGGTGTTTCCAGTTGCTGCTGCTGATGTTAAATCGTCTTCGAGAGTCATCGCCTCTAACAAATAGGCTTTAGCCGACACAGAGTAAGTCTATATTCCCGTAACAGGTAGGCTATTGCCTCCCAGATGAAATCGGCGGATGCAGGAGCCACATATGCAACTTGTTATTGTTCGTCCTGAACGCGTGGCGTGTGGTCTCTGATTGATAATAGTCCACCTATGGCGTAGCCTATTTGCAGATCACAGTTGTCCGGCTAGAGAGCAGAATAAAGATGCACGTCGTATGATCACTGAGCGGTGTGTCTGGGCTTGCCTGTGTTTTGAATGGATGACGTAACTCGCCTCAGTGTCACTGCGCGTGCGCTTTGCGGATCCTATTCCAGGAACTGGAGCAAAGACTGACAGCAGGCTAGTGAACTGCACTTGTAGTGTCGTGCGTTAAGTAGTAAACTTAAAATAATCGTGTTATTGTTAAGTTCATGTTTATAATGTGGCTTGTTGATATCTGTTTGTTTGTAACATTACATGGGCTTCTTCATCCAACAGGCGTTCATCCTAGTAAAATCGTTAGACTTTTTTGCTCTACAGCCTATATTGACCTATGTTAGTACCTAGTACATTAAGCACTTTGCAGGTAGGCTGTTTAGAACTTAATTTATTTGTATGTTGTAAACTGTATTCTAAGCTGGCCCTGAAATGTCATCATTCATACACAATCTGGGCAAAGTTTATGGCATATATAGCTATTCATAAATGTATGTAACCATGCTTTGGATAAAAGGCATGATCTGCTAAAAATCTGTAGCCTAAATGTAAGTTCCTAAATGTAAATGCATAGGCCCAACCTCATAGTCAAAGAAATATGTAATTAATGAAAACATAAGTCTGTGAGGAAGCAAGTCATGGTGTTTGTGTGAGAGAAACATTACAGTGCAGAAAAGTATTGAAATTTGCTTTGTAACATATGGTCAGATCAAAAAATTCCGACCTACAAAACTAGGAAATGTGTATATATGTTTTTGTCTAATAGCCTCACATAGTTTAACATTTATATTTTTAAATATCCAAGGTGTAGAAGGATAATAAAATTACAGAAACCACCTGTAACATTGTAACACAATGTTAAATGTCTCCATCTCCACCCAATATGAATTACTGATTTTTGAAATGAACATGGACCACTTTGGTGAAAACACAACAAAGCTAATTGTTTGGCCTTACAGACAATCCATCAGCACCTAACTCCCAGAAGTTACAATTTGCTCATTAATATTCTGAATTATGCATTCCAAATACAGTATGAGTTTTAAGTTCACACTTCCTGCTTTGCTGGACAACTTGTGAAGAATATTTAGGGAAGTCACCATTAATGGCAGGCGGACATAGCTAAGACAATATTTTATTTTCGTACTGACAATATATATTAGAATGTGGCATTTGTGAATGTAAGTGGTGTGTGTGTGTGTGTGTGTGTGTGTGTGTGTGTGTGTGTGTGTGGGGGGGGGTACACAACACAGTTCATAATAAATATAAAAATAAAAAATGAAATTT